>ONZA01006000.1:8391-19168 GCA_900322205.1 Kewa caespitosa
TAATGAGCTCGATATTTTGGGACTTTGATTTATTTTAGTTTTCAATAAACAAGTGAAGTCTTTCATTTATCAAAACATATTAAATAAAAATACAACAAATAAGACAATAAAATGCGATATTTAAAGCGATATTTAAAATGATCCTAGTATGGCCCCCTAGCAACCCCTAAAGACCTAATATTCATGGCTCCCACTTGAATGTTGAACTCCTCCAAGGCTTTATCTGCACATTACAATACTTTTATTTGCAACGTAATTTAAACTACCCTATGAAAAGATTAAATTACATTCAAAGTAAACAGACAAACAATGCCGTATTTTCCTTTCCAACAAATACAAAAAAGTTTACAATGCCGTATTTTAGGCCATACTAGATCATAACTAAACATCATTTATTCACCCATATCACATGGGTGACCCAGTTTTCCATGCATCACATAAATCATGCTTTTAAAAGCCACATTTAAAACACGTAGACATGTGATCAAATAAATAAACTAGGCTTAATCCATAAAATAAATGATTTTTTTTATGAATGGTTAAATTTCTAATTTAATAAATGATTAACCTAATTAATCACTAACTGGACTTACAAGGTTTGATATGGGCCCGTGCGTACATAAAGACCACAAAAGCCCATTTTGTACCACAACCCATTTAAGCCTAAGACCCATGACTCATATGGGCCAGTGGGAGGCCTGTGTGAGCTTATGGGCCATAAAATCCCATAACCCAAACGGCCAAGCAAGGTTTTGAACGAATCCAGTTCCCTTTTGGCCCATCTAACCGAATCCAATTCGGTTCCGATTGCCATGCCTTGGTCTCGGGCCCAAACGGTCCATGATGCACGACCCCACACATGAGTCTTGTGGCCCAAGGATTCCAAGAAACCCTAAGCCATCTCCATGCATGACTCGTGCCCAAAGCAAAACAAAACCCTAACGCGAAACCCAAAACCATCGCTTAGACCTTTACACGCTTATCCATGCTTTAGCCCCAGAAACCTAGCAAAACAAAGCCCAAAAGCTATATGCGTGCAAAAATCGTTTCAAAACTCATTCAAATCAAGTTAAAGGTAAGTGAATCTGATCCAAAACACTAAATAAAATCTATATTCATCAAGTGAAAGCAAAGGAAGCATGAAAAAGGTCTGAAACAAATAACCGAGAACCTAAAAGTCCAACCTAGAAAACTCCATATTTTAGCATTTTTAGTGTTTTTGATAGTTTTCACTTTTTTTCGGGTAAAAGTTCATTACTTTTTTATAAAATTATTATGCTCATGGATGATTAAATAACATCATCCAATGATTAATAAAGTAAGACATGAAAGAAAACTAGGTCTTAAACCTAGAAAACGAACTCTAATGCTCTAACGATTGTGTTAGCGAGAAAGTGAAAGAAAGCAATTCTTGATCGGTTTTCTTAGCATGCTTGTGTGAATCAAAATCAAGAACATATAAAAAAATAGTAAAATTTAGTAGGCTCATGATACAACTGATGGGATCTATGTACTACATGATCTAATCATATAAAAGCGAAACACATAAAAACGAATCGTTATATGTACTCTAGTTCACATATGCTTTACCTCTTGATGAGTGCCTTCGTGAGTATACTATCAACCAGATCTTCTAGGCCACGTATCCCTCTTGAATAATTATTAAGATGACCTCCAATGAGCCCCAAGCATTGATCCTTTGAGTTCACACACGTAGATTAATCCAAGGCCATAGCTAGATTAGAATCAAGAAGGAGCTGCTCCTTCTGGTTCTTCTCCTTGGTTCGAATGAACTCACTGTAGGGTTAGAGTTTGATGAAACATTTATGCCTTCTCTCTTATGTATTAGGTCAATTAAGAGGCATAGGTCTATACCTAATATGAGAGGCATAAGCCCTTTATGTAGGCACAAGGAATAAGACCTTAAAAGAGTCGTGTGTTATACGCTTCTTTGGGCTTGGCCCAAAAGGCCTTAACACAACAGAGAGAACTGTTCCCTCTGTCTTGTTCCATTATATCTTTGGTCCCAAGGAAACATTCCTTGGACCAACCTATTGCACCATACTTGTGACGTTCATGAATCTACTTTAGTGCGATCCTTCAGAATTAATTTCACTCAGCATTTGAGCACAACGTCCATTGGCCCAAAAGGTTATGAGATGCATCTAGCTACATAGCACAATGATCCTAAGTCAATTGAATCACTATCTCAATTATCAATCCCAAGTCACTTGTACCTTGACTGAAAGGACATATTCCTTCAACATCAATAGCCACCACGCTCTTGCCCAGAGTGGGTTGTGGAGTAGAACCATAAGCCTCCACTGCTCAGAGTAGCAGGGAGATACGAGTTGTAGCCGGAGTAGCCAAATTTGTAAGGAGTTGCTTCCCCTTTTTTTTTAGGGAAGCAAGCGGAGCGGCCGAATAAGGAAAAAGGAACAAAGTTTGTTAGTTCAAAGAAAAATTATACAAAACCGAAGTATGGTACAAAACTTACCGCGACCTACATCAGCTTGCACTTATTATTCAGCAGAAGGTCCACAAGGGACCTCTTCTAATACTCCTTGGCCTCAGTAAGGCTGAGTTTGTCTTTCCCCTTTGCTATGTCAGCTATTCATTTTACAGTGGATTGCTCTGGGGAAAAGCATGAACTCAGCGTGCATATAGAAAATACAACACAAAGTGAAAAAAATGGAAACAAAAACATATCTACCAATGCCCCCCGTGTGGCTCCAACCCATGACATTGATGATGTGCTGTTTACAAAACAACTTCATCCAAGCACGCAAAAAGATCAAAAACTTCACCTTTTTTTAGTCTTTGATGAAGGATACGTGTTGGAGTAAGAAAAGAAAGGAAATTCATCCTCGTTAGCCTTAGAAACAAGGTGGTGAGTTTTCTTCAAATACCTCCAATTTCGGTGACAATTGGTGTTCTAGTTCGGAAGGTCCCATGAATCGGACAACTTCCACAAGTAACAAAACTCGTCCTTCTAGCCCAGAATGGAGCTTATCTTTAGCGGACCCATAATGTACTGCGGTGGCTCCAAAACATAGAAGAAACCCCAACAGTACGGGGGCTTACTCAGCCTCTAAAATAGCTCAAACTAGAGCGGGAGGGTCAAAGTTACTTTATACACCTTATAGATGCACATAAAATTGGTAATCATGGCCCTTTTACTTGGAGTGAGCTTAGTAGGTGCCAGCTCCAGTTCGTAGAGAAGCGCCACTATGAAGTCAAAAAGTGGCGCTCTGAAACCCATGTTTGCCATAATTGAGTAAATGAGAATGCATCCAACGGGCGAGCACATGATGACATCATCAAGGCCGGGCTGAACGAACTCATACTTCCTCAAGGTCCCAATGTACTGAATAAACTTATCTTGATCCTCCTCCTACAAGGCCCATTTTTTTGGCAAGTCCTCGCCGTACTTTTTCTTCTCCTTAGTACCCTAGTACCCGTGAACTCAATGTCCTAAGATAAATCTGATACTTCAACCACACTAGTACCTAATGTACTAGGTTCTTCCACTATAACCTCGGTCTTAACAACGATCATTTCCTCTTGGTCTCCCTCTGCTTTAGATCTCAAGTCGTACTTAGAATCTCGAGTTGAGCTTGAAAACTTGGCTCCTCTAGATCTGAGGATTTGACTACTTCTGAAGATGATGCAATCATTGGGGACTAAAACTAACAAGAAAGGAGGATTTAACTTACTAGGGGAGGACGATATGTTTATGGAGACAAAGGTGATCGGTGTTGCCTCACTCTTGATAGTCTCATTGGCTTCAGCAGATTGTGATACAAACGCATCATCGAGACTCGATGGTCGTTGGACAAATTTAACTTGTTCAGTATATGTTGTCTGCTACAGTTTTAATCCTTTAATTTATGACAACCACATTAAAATACATATTCATAAAGTACTATCTACTATTTGGGTTGTTGAATTCACTATTTGTGCTTATTTCAGTTAGCAATTTATCCGCTGTGTTGCTTGCAATACCTGCAATACCACTTCTTGATGGGACTAATTACAAAAAGTGGAAGAGAGATGTTACGTTCACCCTTACCTTCCTTGATATTGATGATTGTATTAGAAAGAAGTTTCCAAAATTATTTCCTAGTCCCACCTAAAGGAAGTTCAGACCCTTCTACTCCTACTTCTTCTGATGTTATGCCTTGTGAACCTGATGATAAAAGTGAGGCTAGTTACAAAGAGCAGTATGAGGAATGGGAACCTAGTAACACAAAGTGTTTGGCATTCATGATGACCCTTGTCTTAGATGAGTATAGGGACTCTGTTTTAGATTACAAAAGTGCCATGGGTCTCCTAGATGGACTTGAGGTGCTCTTTAGTGAATCTAAGATGGATGTTTGTAGTGAGTTGGTTACCAAGATAACTACTATGTCTTATAATGATGATGGAAATGTGAGGGGTTTTCTAAGGAGGATGTCGAACATGATAGGGAAGTTGAAAAGTATGAATTCAGGATTTGAAGAACTTATTTTGATTCATTTTGCTATACATGCTCTTTAGAGCAAATTTGATCACATGAGAAATGCATTCAATATTGGTGGAGAAAAAATTTCCTTCAATATTTTTGTGGAAAAATGCGCTTATGAGGAATCCTGTCTCAAATCGAAAACCCAGGAGGTTAATTTCACAAGTGCTCCCAAGCAAACTCATACTTCATCCAAGCCATCCTTCAGTTCTTTCAAGCCTCGTAAGAAGAACTTTAAGCACTCGGTATTTTCACAAAAAGGAGCATAATAATTCTTATAGCTCTCAACCTAGCCCTCAACCAAATTCGGATTGTTGGTTTTGTAAGGAGATTGGGCATACTAAAAAGGAGTGTGTGAAGTTTAAGGAGTGGATGAATGAGAAAGGTACTCTTCCTCTAGTCTTAGTCTGTTTGGAGTCTAAATTTGTTGATGCTTGTCCTTATACATGGTGGCTTGACTGTGGTGCTTCTGTCCATACTGCCAACTCCTTACATGATTTGACTAACCTAAGGAGTCCAAGAGAAGATGAGCAATGGATTATTATGGACAATGGACAAAGAGTTCCAGTGGAGCAAGTTCGACAATTAAGACTAAGACTAGATTCAGGACATTTTCTTATAGTTGATAGAGTATTTTTTGTTAGCTCCATACGGAGAAACTTATTGTCAGTTTTGAAATTGATGAGATTGGGATATTGTTTTTATTATGGAGATTCAAAAGTTGAGATTTTTTATGAATCTGTGGTTTTTGGGCATGTTGTTATGCGTGGTGATTCGTTTAAGTTAATTATTTCTCCTGAATGCAATTTTTCTGATATTCTTGCAAAATGCACAAAAAGAAAGCGTGGTGCTAGTTTCCATGCATCTTGTTCCTTGTGGCACAAAAGGTTAGGGCATATCTCTAAGAGTAGAATGCAGAGGCAGTTAGTACTAATATTCTTCATGAGCTTGATTTTTTGGACTTTTCTACTTGTGTAGAGTGCATTAAGGGTAAATTTACAAAGGCCCAAAAGAAGAGTGCAACTAGGAGTACATCACTTCTTGAGATAATTCACACCGATGTTTGTGGTCCTTTGATGATTAAGGCATTAACTGGTGAATGGTATTTTATTACATTCATTGACCACTTTCCCGTTATGGTTATGTTTATTTGCTCAAGGAGAAAAGTGAATCCCAGAGATGTTTAAAATTTTTACGCTAGAGGTTGAAAAATAACTTGGTAAAGAAATTAAAATTGTTCGATTCGATTGTGGTGGTGAATATTACAGAAAATATGATGAATCTGGTTAGAATGAAGGTCCTTTTGCAAAATATCTTGAGGAGTGTGGGATAGTAGGTTAGCACACCATGCCAAGAACACCACAACAGAATGGTGTTGCCAAAAGAAGAAATTGAACCCTTCAAGACATGGCCCGTAGTATGCTAGCTTACACTTCTTTACCTGAGAGCTTATGGGGAGAAGCTATCAAAATCGCTGCTTATATTCTTAATAGAGTTCCCTCCAAATCTGTACCGACTACCCCTTATGAGTTGTGGACTGGTTGCTCTCTATCTTTGGGACACCTTCGTGTATGGGGGCGTAAAGATGAAGCAAAGTTCTATAATCCTGAGTCAAAGAAGCTTGCTGAGAGAACAACTAGTTGTTTCTTTGTAGGATATCCATGGAACTCCAAGGAATATCGTTTATATTGTTGTGAACGAGTGAATTGAATCATGGAAACTAACCATGCAATCTTCTTTGAAGATTACTCTTCTCAGCCAAGAAGCATTAATCTTGAGGTTCCTGTGGTCACTACCTCTATCACTTGTGAGCATGAGCCTCATTCAACGATACCTGCGATTTCGCAGTTGGGGGGTGAAAGTTCTCATGAGGCTCCTTCTATTCTTCGACGCTCAGTTGATGATTATTATCTCTATCTATTAGAAGTGAATTTGATATTGGAGATATAGAAGATCCTTCCAATTATAAGCAAGCAATGTCTCATCCAAGAGCCGATCAATGGATAGAGGGAATGGAAGAGGAGATGGATTCTATGAAACAAAATGATATTTGGGAGTTATCTAATCTTCCTGATGGGGCTCAACCTGTTGGTTGCAAATGGGTATTCAAGACAAAGAAAAACTCAAAAAGTTAGATTGTGCGATGCAAAGCTAGGCTTGGTGCCCAAGGATTTACTCAAACAGAAGGGATCGATTATGTAGAGACTTATTCACCAGTATCCAAGAAAGAATCTCTCAGAATCATTCTTGCTCTTGCTACTCACCATGATTTGGAGCTTTAACAAATGGATGTGAAAACGCATTTCTTGATGGTGACTTAAATGAAGAGGTTTACATGTCCCAACCAGAGGGTTATGTTGTTGAAGGAAAAGAAAATATGGTATGTAAGCTTAAGAAGTCAATTTAAGGTTTAAAACAGGCGTCGCGACAATGGTATCTGAAGTTTGATGAAGTAGTCAAATCTTATGGTTTTAGACGCACCAAGATAGATTGTTGTGTTTATGCTAAAGTGAGTGGAAGCAAATTCATTTTTATGATTCTTTATGTGGATGACATTGCATTAGCTTCCAATGACTTAGGTATTATGGCAGACACAAAGGCTTTTCTGAGGAAGAACTTCCTGATGACAGATCTTGGTGATGTTAGTTATGTTTTGGGCATAATGGTTGAAAGAGAAAGAAGTGCAGGTTATATCTCCTTATCACAAGAAGCCTACATTGATAGTGTTCTGAAAAGATTCAACATGGTATCTTGTTCTGGCACTGCTACTCCCGTTGTAAAGGTGACAACTTACAAAAGAACCAGTGTCCTCAAACTGAATTAGAGAAGAAGAAAATGCACAATATTCCATACGCTTCAGCCGTAGGTTGTTTGCAATACCTCCAATTGTGCACCAGACCTGATATTTCGTTTGCTACTGGGATGCTTGGTAGATTTCAAAGTAGTCCAAGCTTTGAACACAGGAAAGCCATGAAGAAAGTGATGTGATATCTAAAGGAGACTCGAGACTTTAAGCTATTTTTCAGGAAGTCTAATAGCATTTGCCTTGTTGGCTACTCAAATTCTGATATTGCAGGAGATCCGGATGACACTAAGTCTATTGCTGGCTATTTGTTTATGCTTGGAAATTCATCAGTCAGCTGACGGAGTGTGAAAGAAATTAAAACGACTACTTCCACCATGCAAGCTGAGCACTTGGCTGTTTATGAAGCAGTTAACCATGCCTGGTCGTTAAGGAATTTTCTTACAGAGTTGGGCTTGGGCCTAGCACCTAATCAGTTTAAGAGACACGTCACTTCCATGGGGTTAGGGGTTAAAGTTGAAGATTTACTTTACCATGTCTTGCGATTCCGTTCAAGTTTTAAGTTTACTTGACACTTTTAGTTTTCCAAGAGACATCATTTATTAATTGAAGTTCAGTTTTACAGTATTGTTCTACTTATCTATATATATGTATGTCTTGTGTTTGTTAGAAGTGGTTGCAGGCCTTATGATTGTTAGATGCAGACAAGTGCCCTCTACACTTGACTTGGGCAAATTTAGTATCATGGGTTATGGCATTCAGATGCAGGTTTGGAATTATTACTTGCTACTAACTCTTGTAAGAGGAGGGAAAGGATTCTTGAACATGGGATTTTCAGACCACTCTCGCAGTTCAGTGGGAGTTGTAGCTCTTTCATGTGGCCCTGTTGTGTTCATGCTGGCTATAGTAATAATTATTTTTGAAAGTGGACACTAAACTCTTTAAAAAGTATTTTCTTTGAAGTTTTTCCTTTGAATATTTTAAAGCCATTACATTTTTATACTTGTACAGTCTTTCCTTTTTAAAGCAAATTTGATTTTTTTTTTTGAGTTTTCTTTATAGTTCACGGTCCAAGTGGGAGAATGTTGGAAATATCTTATATGGACCGAGAGTCAAGGAAACAATATTTAGTTATAGTGCTAATATATAAAGTGGGGCTAATAGTATTAGTGGAGTTCCCTAATATTTACGAGAAGCCTAAACCCATAAGACTCCAATAGTGATAGGACTCCAATGGTGGTAGGACTCCAATTCAGTTTCAGTCTACAGGTACGGGATCCCCTACTGTGACAATATAAATACAAAACCCTCTACAGTTTAAAATACCACCAGTTGTATATTGCTCACAGTGGAATGACCCCATACCCTGCTTCATCACTCTTCTCAGTTCAACTCTTTCCCATGGCTTCAAGTAAGCCTACCTATAGTTATGTACTAGTAATAAATATTAATTGATCCTGTTATATATGTTCAGTTTAACATTTGACTCGCTGCACAAAGTTCGAGGGCAAAGGTACGAACAAAATATGGAGGCATTTAGCTCGCCCATCAACTACAACTACTACTAATGTATGAAGGAAGGTGCAATGATTTTGTTTGTTCGAGTTTGGTTCCATAAACGTCCAATCAATGACCCAAAAATGTGTTACTGAAGGTTAGTTCAAGAAATGTAATCTTCATACTTTTGGCGGTCAATTGTTTAAACATGCATCATATTTGAGCGTTTGAAATGATACCCATGTAAATAAAATAGTGAAGTGTGGTAGTAAAGAAATGGTAAATTGGCAAGCAATAAATTACATTATGCTCCAAATGGTGAAAGGAGCCGCCCTATACAACTATCTACAAATGACAAAAATGGGGTAGAAGATGAAACCTCCATGAAGAAACTTTCAAAAGTTGATAGTCATGAGGTTAAGAAATACCACCACGTGTATGGTTTTGTGATTAAGGGGGAATAAACTTACTTTTGGTCCAACCGAGTAGAAAGAAGACATGGATAGCCGTTTCCTACATCGAACTTGACTTCTTAGGAAAAATAAAATAAAGCACTAAAGATGTGTACCCCTCACAGAGCGGATCGGGAAGACAACCCTCAAGACCCTACCTAAGGTCAATTCCAATGCTTTAATTTGATTTTGTAGGTAGACGTCTTAGCACAACATTGAAGGATTTTTGCAGTTTCTTGAGTTTAGGGTGGTGTTGGGATTTTGTGGCCTAGTGTTTTGGCAGGTGAAAGAAGTAAGGTTTAGGCTAGAGAGAGAAACTTTCTCACTCTAAAACTCTCTAGTTTGCTTGGATGGATTTTGGATCTGATTTTGGGTGCTACTTGATTCTGAATGATTATGGATTGAAGGTTGATATCAAATCAAAATGGAAGTTAGTAGGAAAGTTGGGTGGACGGCACCCCTTTATGAAGACCAACGGATTTTCTAGTTTTGTGCACTACCTCCAATATTTATGGACATAAACGACAAAAACTGAACGTCTCTAGTCTTAGAATTCTTGGAGACCGTCTTTGTTCATGAGAAACACCAGTCCTCCCAGTATTATTTTTTTGTGGGACACATGCATTTATCTTCAGTTTGAGCTGGCACATTCAATAACCGTGTCTCTAGGGGATTGAAACACATCTGTGGTATCGAAAATATCATATGAAATGATGAAAACAACCCAAAATTTATTGGGAAGCTATATTTTCTTATCTAGATGTTTCTTTGGGGCGGCTTTCCTACCGATCAAAATTCTTTTCGAGTATTTTTCATTTATGCTCAAGGTTCAGGTATGTGTTCGAGCTAGGCGAAATTCTTGTTCTAAGAGCTTGTATTGTTACACAAGGAGAAAATTTGGGGGGAACCAAAATAGGTGTCTAGTGGATTCATTATGAATGAACAAGACATAGATGAAAATTTTTAGAATACACGCAATATTAGATACGCAATCTACGATATATGTCGAAGACGTGAAGAAGTAGGAGATGACGACCCTTTAGTAGGTGTTGAGGGACTTCTCGAAGAAGATGGAGGCATTGATGGAGGTTATCAAGACTAACTTTGGCTTCAAGGCTGTCAGGGCCACCATGGTGGTGAACACAATCGAGGTCGGCAAGGTCCCAGATGCTTCGGTTCATCTAAGGGATAGGCTTGTGGAGCTCCGGAAATACAATCCTCTCAAGGACTTTAAGTGGTAAGACCAAGATAGGGGGTAATGATGCCATCAACAATGACCCTTCTCGATCAACCAGAGGAAAAGGGCTTATGAGGCGGCCATTCTTTCTTTGGGGAGAGGTCGTCCGGCCCGGGCCGTCTGGAGGTGTTAATGAGGGAGCTTAGTAGTAGGAAATTCTTCTCTAGCCCTCAAATTTGTCTTTCTCTAAATATAGAATATAATCAAGAGTTAGCCGAGCGGTTCCCAACATTCATGTGAAACTTTTTTTCGTCATATAATACATGGTAATAGGGAGGAATTCA
>ONZA01006002.1:35755-47393 GCA_900322205.1 Kewa caespitosa
GATATTTGGATCGTGTTGATGACCCACATCTCTTGAAGGCACGGTTAAAGAGAGAGAGAGACAAGGAGAATGTTCTACACATGGTTGTTTACTTTACCTCTTCAAAGAGGACACCAACCTCAAAATACATGGGTGTCGTCAAAAATCCTCAAAAGCATAAAAACTAAAGAGCATGGTACACACCCTTTAGACATTCCTTTTTGGGACATTTACATAAAACAGGCGCATGTCTTGTCCACACGACTAATGACTAGGTCTAACACAAAAGCTCTTATTTCTTCCTATACCAATTGCACAAAAAAATTTAAAAAAATAATAATTTAGGCATATGGAAGGCCTTCACATTCTTCCTCACCGCAAGGATCCCCACACAAAAATAGGCCCCTGCCTCATACATGGCTAGGTCTAAGACAACAACTCTTGAGTTCTCTTGGAAATAAAAACATTCAAACAAGAGAGAGAACCATGAAGCTCTTGATTTTACTAACTAGTTGTCGAGTCACCTTCTAACTCATGATTGAAGCATGACCAAATTATCCATCCAAACAAGGACCACTTCACTACCTAGCAAGCTCTGGCTAGAAAGAAAGAAGCAAGGTTCAGAAGTCTCGTGGGATAAAATTGTCCTCAAAAGAATGCGAAGAATATTAAAAAGCACTCTCGAACCATCACACGGCCAATTGTCCATGATATGGTAAAAATAGAATGAAGTTCCTAACTATAAAACCAATAAATGAAGACTTCTTTCGTTGCCATGCCACGCTAAGCGACGAAGACTTGCTATTTGCCATGCACAGAAAGCCCGCTAGATCGATCATCCAAGAGAATGCTTCTAAGCAAAAAATTTGGGTAATTCAAAACTTTCTCGAACTACATTCGGCCTGATCCTCATTCGGATACATAGGAAACCTCTTGCACCCGAGCTTCGGCCGAAATCAATAAAAAAAGAAGAAGGACAAAAGAGCCGTCTCAAAGGGGCCATCGATGCACTCCATTGAAGTTCAATCAACCTTGCTTTCTTCAAAGCATCCCTCATAATCCTCAAATCCAAAAGATGTGGACTTGGCATTTACACCTGTTTGGTTGATTTTGATTTGGGCCCCTCGTCCACCCTTGGATATCTACAACCCATTTCGTCATATGCCTCGTCCAAAGCATAGTCACGCCTCGAGTCGGGCCCCCTTCAACAGCCCATGGACCAGCAGGACCACCTTCATAAGGTTCCACAAGGTCATCTTTCCCTCCGAGCCCTCGTCGCTTGACCCTCGTCCTCCCTTCGGGAGCACGATTGGGCACTCTCAACATTCACTTCATAGGCCCACATCCTCGCTCAAAGACGAAATGTTTGGATGAGGAGGGGAAAAGGCCCTCAGATGACCATTCGAGAAGGTGACGAAGGAGTGCTTAGCCGAGATGTGTTCTCGGTCCCCCTAGGGCACCACCCATTGAGGAGGCAAACTTATGGAGATTCCAGAAGATTCCAAGAATGATACATATGTTGCACACATAATCTGACCTGATTGGCGGCACTCAAGGCCAACATCTTTGCTAGGCCCAGGAAAGGAATGTCCACGTGGCGCCTCCCTAGTGGGCAAGCCGCAGCCCTAGCATCACCTGGGTAAGGCATGCACACCTTTCAAGGGTAAGAAATAGATTTCTGATTAAGACAACTGATTGATTACCTCACTTTCTCTCGCTAGAGCATTCAAGTCTTCCCCTATTTCCAAGGAAAATTTGGTTGCCCTAAAGAGCATTCTATTTTCCCCTTTGGGAAAATCTCTTTTTGAGAACCGCCTTACTGACTTGATCATCGGAGGACCATTTCCAGGCCACGCCGGGGGCAGTTCACGTGCGTTCCTTGTGCAGGTAGTTCACCTCCGATGAGCCACGTTAAGATCCACCTCATCTCATATAGCTGAGGCCTTATAACCCTTTGAGTCTTCGAGGGTGCACTCTCCTTACCCAAAAACACCCAAAAAATTTGGCGCTGTCTGTGGGGAGAGGCCAGCCAAGGTTGCATGAGATTGAGAAATGAAAAAACGCATTCAAACCCCTGAAAACAAAAGACTAGTTCTATGTCAAACCATGAAGAAGAAAATCATTGGTCTCGTCTGCTGGAAGATGAGGTGAAACCCAGCCCCCTATTACGAGGAAGGAATTGATGACCTTACACGCCAACATCCTGGGGAACATGCACAAGATGTGCACCACCCTCCAGGAGAACATCCTGAATCACCTCAGGATGACAAAGTGCCGGGATGAAGGTGCTTTGAAGAAAACGCCTGCTGCAGGGGCTCAACGTTCAAGAAGCAAATAAGACCTGGAGTCACGAACCACCCAAGTGCTGAAAACTCCCCACTTTAGCCTGAGTGGGTCCGGCTCTTCCTCTTTGAGGTCCAAAAGCAGGTCGAAGGCTTCCAGGTGAAGCAAAAGTACAAAGATCCTCGGGAAACCGAAGAGGAGTGTACGGGACCTATGACCCTCTGTTGAAGCAATGAAAAGGACAAGGAGAGCTGCTAAAGAGGAAGCGGAAATCCCTAAGAAGGAAGATGTCATAAAAAACATACGATGGAGGCAAGCCGAGAGGTTGCTTAGACAACGAGGGCCCGTCATGACCTGACTAGGGCCGAGAGACTACGACGACATCCCAAAGACTTTTAGGGGATTGGAGATAAGCCCTGACCTTACCATGAAGGTTCCTTTCAGGGAAGAGATCATGGCTTATCCCCAAAACTTGAATTCTCGGATTGGGAAAATGAAGAAGTACAGTGGGATGACCTCACCTCGACAGCATCTGATGGCCTACGAGGCCGCGATGATGACGCAAGAGCGGAGTGATACCACGTACTGCCAACACTTTGTCAGGAAGTTAGAAGGGAGATCCCTCAAAAGGCTAGATAGCCTTCATCCTGATAGCATCTATAGCTTTGATGAGCTTTGTCGCATCTTCATACAGAAATTCATGACATGTGAGAAAACTGAGAAGTGTTCGGAAGACCTCTTCCACATCGTGCAAGGAAGAAAGGAGCCAATGAAAGGCTACGACAAACGATTCAATGATGAATGTCTAGAAATCACAGAACTCCACTAGATGATAGCATGCATGACATACGTCAAAGGTATCATCAAGGGAAGCGAGATCTTGAAGGATTTCGAGTGCATGAAGCTGAAGAAATAAAAGCAAACCCTACCCTTCATCCAGGCCTATTCGTCAAAGAACGAAAGAAGAAAGGTTGAAACCTTAACGTGCTAGAAACCCCAGTTCAAAAGAAAAGGGTCCAGAAAAGGAGGAGGTCGAAGCGGATTTAAACGGGGGGGGGGAATCTGATGGGAAAATACTCGAGAGCACCACAGTGAATCGAATCAAGAACTGTAACTAGGAAGCAATGAAAAAATTGATCCCAAGTTATTACCTGACCCAACCCCAATGAAGGAGGGCACGAGAAAGAGCTACTTATTTTGACATACCACAAGGATCACCGATACAGCACGAAATATTGTCGAGAGCTAGGATCCCATCTCAAAAAGCTAGCAAAAGAAGGGAAACTAGATCCTTTTCTCAAGGAGAAAGGGACGACCATTGTCCCGCCAGGCCAGGGAGCAGCCAAGACCACAGCTTTTGTATCCTCTTTGGACTCCTACGAGGTAGTTGTCATCTCAGGTGGCCCGATAGGAGGTGACCTGATGAACAAATCAAGACGAGCTCATCTCCAATCCCTCGACCAAATCATGTTGATCGAGGAAGTTCCCAAGTTTGGGAAATCCATCATCTTTGACGAGTTGGACATGAGGCCTCTTTAATTCCCTCACGATGATCCCCTCGTCGTTAAGATGAAGATAGCTAACACACTTGTGAAGAGGGTCCTGGTAGATACGGGGAGCTTGGTAGATGTAATCATGGTGGTTGCCTCATAGACCTTGGCTACACTTCGAACAAGGTGACACCGAGCAGTCATCCCATGATGGGTTTCGACAGAAACCAGGTCCAGCTAATGGGAAGTATCCAGCTCCTAGTGAGGATAGGGCCAAAAAACGGAGCAAGTGGTCTTGGAATTCCTTGTCGTCAATGTCCCGATTTCATATAATGTCCTCCTCGGACGACCAACCTTGAAAAAAAATCAATGAGATGCCAAACATGATGTTGCTCATGTTAAAGTTTCACATGGACGACGGGGAAGTAGGGAAGGTCCTCGGCATTTAGAAGACATCCAAGACCTGCTACGTCCAATGCCTGAGCGACAAGAGTATCATCCCGGAGAAGACGCCACCACCCGTCGAGGCCTAGACTTTGTTTCCTACCAAGAACAGTTCAAAGAACGGAAGGAAGCCCCCGAAGAAAAAATCACCGTAAAGGTGGAAGAGACCACCCCGACGAGAGAAGAGAAAGGGAAGGAGGTACAATATTTGATGGTAGATATCATCTCGCCCGAAGTTGACTACGCAAGGATCGATGAGAGGGAGTAGGCTACCCCTTCTGGGGGGAAGGTGGAGGTCGCCCTGGACCCCTCTCGTTCTGAGCGAGTCACATACCTTAGTGATGAGTTGGACGAGACCACCAAGGAAGGAGTGACAAAACTCCTACAGGAGTTTCAAGATGTCTTTGCCTTCGGCCAGAACGAGATGCTCGGTATTGATAGATCCTTCATGGAACACAACCTTGGAGTAAACCCCAAGCTCAAGCTTGTCAAGTAAAAGAAGAGACATCTAGGTGAAGAGAGAAGTCGGGCCGCGTTGGAAGAAGTGAAGAAGTTGTTGGAAGATGGTTTCATAAGGGAATGCTGATACCCTAAATGGCTCGCCAATGTTGTAATGGTGAAGAAGGCAACCGGGAGTTGGAGGATGTGCGCCGATTATACCGATTTGAACAAGGCCTGTCCGAAAGACTACTTCCCTCTCCCGAGGATAGACAGGGTTGTCGATTCCACCATGGGCCATGAACTCCTGAGTTTCATGGATGCCTTCTCCGGATACCACCAAGTTTCATGAGGAGGAAGGATCAAAGCTCAACAGCCTTCATCACCAATGATGGCATTTTCTGTTATACAATGATGCCCTTCAATTTGAAAATTGTCGCGGCAACCTTTCGGAGGCTCGTCCAAAAGGCATTCGGAGAGAAAATCGGCAGAATCCTCGAAGCCTATGTGGACGACCTCATCACCAAAAGTGTGAAAGCCTCCAACCACTTGTAGGACCTGAGAGAGATTTTAGAGACTCTGAGGAGAAGCAAGATGAAGCTCAACCCAAAGAAATGTGTCTTTTGGGTGAGAGGACAAAAGTTCCTAGGATTCATGGCAAGAGAAAGAGGCATTGACGAAAATCCAGAGAAGGTAAAAGCCATGATTGACAAGGAACCCCCGAGGTTCATCAAAGATGTACAGAACTTGACAGGGTGCATCGCGGCACTTAACCGGTTTGTCTCCAAGTCGGCCGACAAGTGTGCACATTTCTTCTTGGCACTAAGGAAGGAAACGAGATTTGAGTGGAGCGGCGAGGCACAAGAAGCCTTTGAAAATTTGAAGATATACTTGGGTTCCCTGCCCAAGATAGCCTCACTAAAACCAGAAGAGAGACTATTCCTCTATCTTGCCATCCCCGATGGAACCATGACCTCGGTCCACGTCAAGGAGGAAGAGAAGAAACAAGAGCTCGTCTACTTCAGCAGTCATACTTTGTGTGGAGCTGAGTTCAAGCACTCGATACATGAGAAGTTCTCCCTCAGAGTTCTCATCAGCTCCCAAAAGCTCAGTCCCTACTTCTAGGGCCATCCCATAACTGTTCTGACAAACCAACCGTTGAAGAAGATATTAGGAAAACTAGATTCAGTAGAAAGAGCACAAGTGTGGGCACACGAGCATACTGATTACGATATCTCATACGAACCCCGGATGGCGATCAAAAGCCAAGCTCTTGCGGACTTTGTGGACGAACTGACACCCTCAGATCTGACGCCGAGTTATTGGACCGAGTCTTGGCTGATGAGTGTGGATGGTTCATCATGCAAGAGCGGAAGCGGAGAAGGCATTGTCATCACCTCGGCAAAGGGAATGTCTTCGAGTACGCAATGAGATTTGGATTCCAAGCATCTAAAAATGAGGCTGAATATGAAGCCCTCATCACCAGAATGGAAATGGCCCAAGCCGTCGGGGCAAGAAAACTTAAGGTAAGGATGGACTCCCAGCTTGTCGTCTCGCGAATCTCAAGAGACTACCAAGCTAAGGGAGAAGGAATGAAGGAGTATCTTAGAAAAGTCCAGGAAATGATCAAACACTTTGATGAGGTAGTGGTAGAGCACATCCCCTGGTCTTAAAAACACCATGTCGATGCACTGGCTCAGGTGGCAAGCTCGTCGACCGAAGGAGCATCCCAAAACATCTTTTTGGAAGAAAAGGAGAGAGAAGAATTGAACCTAAATCTGAAGTCTTCTTACTAGACCGAAGAAACAAGTGGATGGAACCATTGATAGAATGGTTGGGAGAAGGAAAGCTCCCCGACGACGAGAAGGAAGCAACGAAGGTCCAAACGAGGGCCAAGTGGTTCGAGCTTAGGGACGGCGTCCTGTACAAGAGAGGACTAAGCCTTCCAGTGCTGAAGTTTGTCTCGAAGACACAAGGAAAAGAGATTGTCTGAGAGGCCCGTGCCGGCATCTGTGTAGCTCATAAAGGAGGAAGGATCGTGGCGCATAAGATCCTAAGGCTAGGCTTCTACTGGCCTACCTTGAAGAGCAACGCAGCCAAAATAATCAAGAGCTGCGAGAAGTGCTAGTTCTTCACTCCCTTCCCAAAGCTCCCCTCAGCTGAGCTAACGCCAATCTTCTCTCCGTTGCCTTTCCACCTGTTGGGCATGGTCATAGTGGGTCCCTTCCCACAAGCCCCAGGCCAACTGAAGTACGCCATCATCGTTGTCGACTACTTCACCAAGTGAATTGAGGCAAGGATCGTAAAGAATATAACATTCGCCGACATTAAGAAAATCATCTTACATAACATTCTGACACGCTTCGGCAGCCCTCGGAGCATTATCTTCGACAACGGCCGGTAGTTTGACACACCGAAGTTCACTGATTGGCTGGAGAAATAAGAAATAAAAGAAAACTTCACAGCCGTAGCGAGACCCCAGACGAACGGCCAAGTGGAGTCAAGCAACAAGATCCTGGTGAATGGGATATAGAAAAAATTGGACAAAGCCAAGGGGCTTTGGGCAGAGAAACTGTAATACCCCGAAAAATTATTATATTTCGATATTATGTTTTCTATTGTTATTTTAAATTTAGTTCTATAAAGTAAATTTTGAGAAATATTTAATAAAATTATTTCCTTAATGGATATGATTTAAAGTATTTAAAAAAGAAAAAAAAAGAGGAAAAAACGAGAAAACACGTGTTGGACTAACCTACTACATTGGTTTTGACTCATCAATTGTTAAAACCTCCTTAACAATATACCATCATCCTTATCAATTCTCACAAAAGCTACTAAACCCATTGTTTCCTTCTCTTCATCTCGCCAAAATCCATCACTTCCATCACCAATTTCACCTTTTCACTTTTCTCACTGCACATAACCATCATCACCGTCACCATCACCACACCACAGCGACCCAACCGGCCACCACAGTCCAAGCCGAGCCACTACTCGCCCAAAGTCTCGTGAGCTGCCCATTCGCGCATCAACTACTGACCAGTGACCGTGTTGCTCACCCCGTTTCGATCCCGAACTCGGCCTGGAACGCACCACCACCACCTGACACATCGGGGTAAGTCAGCCCCTAATCTCTCCCCTCACTTTATCCTCTGTTTTGAACTTCACCGAGCCACTTAGGAGCAATCTGAGTTTGAAATGCAAACCCGTAAGGGGTTGGGTGCGAAACCCACAAAACCCAGTTCCTCCTTCTTCTAATATTTGATTCCATACTCTGATTTTTTTCAATGTACTAATCTTAATTTCAGCAATTATTTATCATCTAATTTTAGTTTCTACCTTAAATTATGTATGGTTAATTATGGGGTAAACAAATCATAATTGAGGACAGTATTTGGGAAGCATGAGAGCTCGAGTCGGGTTTACTAGGAGCGTTGACGAGGTAACTACCCAGGCCTACCAATTTACCCAAAACCCATAACAAAATTATGTTTAAAAGCTAGTAATTGGAATGTTTAAGTGCTGAAATATTGAAACTATGCTAGTAGTTGTACAGATTATACTTGATGATATGTTATCAATATATGCTTATTAACTTGTCTGTGATATACACATGTTTGAGGCTGATTTTAATGTCTAGTAATGTGTATTTGTGGGATTTGAGTAGTGTTATATGATGGTTTTATGTGGACAATTATTGGGATGGAAATAACAATGAAAACAAGGTGTTTGAGTTGTTTGAATTTCATAATTAGCTGCTGTCCAGATTTGATTAACTCCTCTTGGATGTGTAAATGTACTCAAGTTGATGTTACTAAGCTTGATAAGGATGGGAATTATGATATGGAGAAATTTTGGTTGTGTTTTGTGGCTAAATGACATGAAACAAGGCCCCGTTGCGCTCATAGTGTGTAATGTAAAATGTGATGGTCGAGATTGGAGTTAAATGAATATAAAGAACCCACTAAATACATGGAAACTAGTTATATGTGTAATTTGTTGATTGATTTGAGCCTCTATTTGCATATTTTTTTCAATAGCTACTAATCACTTTGATAAAATACTAAGTGCGTAAATTGAAAGACAATGAGGGTTAGAAGCCGAATGTGGTATTGCGGATACTAGTGCGGAAATTGTTTGCCACCCCTTACTTGGTAGTAAGTTCTAGTCACACGGTTGCTAAACGCCAGGTAATGGAAGTGTGCACACTAGACGTGACTGATATTGTTATGGCCATTATTATATTATTGTTTTGAGTGACTAGCTGGCTTTCCGGGTCACTCTCGAAGGTAGGTTGGCTAGCGTTCCGAGCCTACTGCCGTTCACTATCCTCAAATAAAATAAAATGAATGAGATTGAAAGAATGAAATGATCTTATTTCTAATGGCTTTAGTCTCTCTGAATCAAATGAATGTGAGGAATTTGGTTGATGCTATGAATGTTGATATTGTATGTAATAATGATAAAACTAAGATGAAAATATAGTGTATATAGTTTTGGATATGACTTGCATGTTTTGGATTGAACACTAATGCCAGAATTGAATGTATAATACATATATCTATGAATGAATTGTGCATCAAGGTGTTATTTGTATATTGATAAAAGTTATTTTTACCAGGTAGGGTGGCGTTACTCAACTTGTCCTGATTTTCTTTATTTTATGTGTTTTCTCTTGATTCTATAAATGTAATTGTACAGGTGATCTGGAATTCGGGCTTTGGGATGAGTGAGGACGTTTTCTTAGGGGTGTGCACCGGTCCGGAACGGATAGGAACCGGACCGGAATTGGTTTGGACCGGAACCCGAAATCTGTATTTTGTTCGGACCGGAGACTTGACGGATTAATACTGGACTGGACCGGACCGAATCGGTTTATTCCGGGTCGGTCCGGGTATGGACCGATTTGATTGGATTTTTTTGACTGGCAAAAGAGACCATCTTTCATTTGAGAGAAAAAACACAATAAAAAGGAAAATATCAGAACTGACTAACTGAAAGCTACCAAAGCACCAAAACAAAAATACGCAGTGCCAAAAACCTGTGGCACTTTGAATTCTTTTCCAAAGATAACAGGAGAGAAAAAAACAAGAACTTGGCTCAAAATATGAAGGCAATCAATACCATTTGCTCTGTAATCCCTTCAACACTTATAATCCCACAATCCTCATTTCTGAAGGGCACCCAGATAAGAAAACCAAATACCCACAATTTTGGTGCAAAAACAAGAACAACACCAAAGTGGGTCGGGGACTGACGGGACCGGTAACCGCTGTGGACTGTCGGGGTGTACCGCCTTGACGCGGGTGGGTGACTAACGAAATGAGGTGGGCCGGTCACCTGTGGGGGCTGGGTGTCAGCTTGTCAGTACTCAGGAGGGTTTTTATGAGAAGAGAGAGAAAGAAAAGAAAAAAGAAAAGGGGACGGGGGGATGTTTTCGATTCATTAGGTTTTGCTTCTTTATTTTTTTTTTTCAAAATTCTGGTCCAACCGGGTCAACCCAAAATATTCCGATCTTGGACCGAAATCGGACCAGAACCCGGAAAAACAAAATTCATAGGACTAGGGATCGGACTGAAATTGTACCGGTCCGGTTTCGGTCTGACCTGACCGGTTCGGTTCCGGTCCAAATTTCAGTCCGACCTATAATCTGCACAGCTCCACATTCTCTGCCCTAGTCTCCCCTGTTTTTGAGTTGTATATAGAAGTATGGCTTTTGAGTTTGTTAATGTAGTATAAACATAGTTCTTTTGGGACAATAGTGTAGATAACTAGTTGATGATGTAAATATATTTTGGTTAGTTTGTACAGGTTTGAGAGTCTTGTGACTATGCCTTAGACCCATCCATGAGGATAAGTGTGGAGATAGCATCCCCGAGTTAGGTTGTTTCTTTCGCAAATTTTGGATATATATATATAAAAGTGTTTTGGACACGTTTGAACAAGATTGGTATTAGCAATTTACAAGCGGAACTCTGTCCGATTTTCTACTTAAATATCATTTTATTGTATATAAATTCGGAGATGTTACAAAAACTAATGGAGGTGTTGTGGGTATCAAGAACCAAGGAAAAAGCGATCACGGGGGAGACACCATTCAACCTCGTCTACGGCTCTGAAGCCGTACTCCCTTTGGAGTTCGCTAACGAAAGTCCAAGAGTTGAGCACTTCGACCCGGAGACCAACAAAGAGAGGCTAAGGAACAACCTCGACCTCCTCCCAGAGGTAGGAGGAGACTCACTATTACTAGCCGAGGTCTACAAACAGCGGATGACGAGAGCCTTCAGTCGAAGGGTAAGGAAAAGAAAACTGAATCTGGGAGACCTCGTCTTTGTTGACACCAAAATAGTGTCCCCCAAATTACCCTATGATGATAAATATACTAGAATACTGTTCATTCCTAATACGCGAAATAATAAAAAACCCAAAAAAAACCAAAGTCAACCAAAGTCAAAGGGCAAAATGGTCATTTCACCTCACCCTTGAAGCTTCTAGATGTTTCCCCTAGGATTCTTGGCCAAGGGAAGCCAAAAACGTAATGGACAAGAGAAATCAAGAGCCAGCGATTAGGGGCATAATCGTTGCCCACAAAGGGATTTGCTTCATAATCGCCTAGCTCCCAGCGAATTTCATGATATTCGCTGGGCTATTCAGCGATTTTCCCTCATATAGCTATCTGTTGGGTCTCTCGTGACCGTTTCAACCCATGTACATGGTTCAACTTCCAATGAATACCCTCATATTCGCTGGTTGCTGATCGAATATGGGCATGATCGCCTTGTGCTTCAGAAATTTCTCCACATTCGCTGGGCCAAGGTGCATTAAATTTTTCAATCCTATAGAAACCCATGCATTAACCTATGGCAGCATCATCTAATCACAACCCAAAGACTCAGCGAAAAATTATCTATCAACCAGAGAGCATTCTCCTTACATCTTAGCATATTCATTAGCATATTTTATATATTTTTCCCAAGCTGAAAAACCAAAAAAAAAAAAAA
>ONZA01006006.1:10900-28231 GCA_900322205.1 Kewa caespitosa
CTTAACACATTAAAATATATGTCTCATAAATACAATATAGTGTTCCACAATTAGTATCTAATAAATATACACTTTATTGCGCACTTCTTTCATGTACACTATGGTGCACGATGGAATCTGAGATATATTTCCAAGAGATAATTATACAGATATATTTCCATTTATCGTGCAATAAAGAATTCAGTAAGATACGAGCCATGAAACATGTTCCTCACTAAATGCAAACTTTACAGATTAACCTGAACGTCACAGCAACATGAAGCAATAAGGCACCCACAAAAAGTTATGTTGCTGAATGATGTACAGCAGATGCTATGCATCCATCTCTATATTCAATATTGTTGGGTCCAAATAAAAGCACCACTAAGAACTCAAATCGGGTACAATGATCAACTTGAATGGATGTTCAAGATCAACAACAATAAATAAACAAAGATAAAGAAAATAACACCAATTTAACGTGGAAAACTCAAACCGGAAAACACCAGGGAGAAAGATAGTGTATTCGATTTCAACTCAATCAATACATTTACACTCTCTCACCACATACACCTTAGGTGTGTTCGCCCCTCAAGATGACTCTCTAAGCATCTCAAATGAACTACATCTCCACACATCTCCCCGCTTTGTTTGAACCCTCAAAATCGGCTCCCTGACATCATGTCTAAGTTCCCCCTACACGACCCCCAGGGGGCGTGTTTACAAAACTCCAGACAAGTCCTTGTATTTGTTCTCCGAACACGAAAGTTTCCTAACAAGAATCTCCTACCTCTCTTTACCTATTCCCTTTATGTAGGCCTAAGAGAACTACTTCCCTAGTACAATTAGAAAATCTACCTACGCTAGGATTATTCTCTATAATCCTAATATATTAAAAATTACGTAGTATAGAAACTACTACTATTTATCTCCTAAACTAGTACAATATAGTTTAAAAATATATCAACTAGTTTCCTATATGTAAACTCCTTACTAGGTCCCAACAAATGCCAAATCCAAATAACAATGTTTAGCTTGTTAATTTCAAAGCATATGAATTCTGTATAAGCCATAATTAAAATTGAGCTCAAACAGCTCATCAAATACTTTACTATGTAAATAAGAGAAAACGTGAATGCGTTACCATAAGGGGTGTTCAAAACAAATTAACTAAGGTTCCGTTAGCCCTTTTTTCGGTTATAGTAAATCTGTTACCATAACTGACCGTTCTAAAGTCGGTTAACCAAAGTTTGAATAACCGAAATTTTTGTTCGATTCTGCAGATAATCGTGCAACTATTTCCTTTTTATTTTCTTTTTTAATTCATTTATTGACTTTAATTTTTTTTGTTGATTGATAGTTGTACTCAAACAAAAATCCCAATATCCATTAGTTCCTCAAACCAAAAGCAAAAGTAATTTTTTTTTTCATAAGCCCACTGTAAGGTTGACAAATAGGGACTCCTAAATTACTTTTATTTTACTCAGTTGATGACACACAAAAGAGACAACGAATTACATATCCAAATAAAATCATGGTTGAAGTTTCATATCTCTGATATCCTGAAAGAAAATGATTCATTAAACCAAATAAATCCAGAAATCCACAAAGAAAAAGGGATCAGATACACTCTTACCCACACCACAATCACCTGAACCTCGTGTTTCCAAGTCAATTATATCATTTTCAGATCCGAAATCGTCGTTGTTGTAAGCACTGACGGTGTGTTCCCTTTGTGATTATCATCGCGGTGGCCCACATGAGTCGGGGAAATGGCAGCTAGGGTGAGGTATGGTGGGTGGTTTGTCGCTGATTTTTGTGAGATGTTGAGAGAGAGAGAAACAAAGGGTTAGAGGGGGAGGGGGGTCGACTAGTGGAGGGAGGTAAGTGAGTGATGGGGGTAAAGTGAAAACCCGAAGTGTGTATGTAACAACAAAATAAGGTTTACTTTTTCAAGAAAGGTAAAATTTGTTTTTTTTTAATCAATTGTTCGTTGGGTTAACCGATAAAGTCTCCATGAAATACCAAAACGAAACCATTAATTATCAATTTTTAGTGGTTCAGTCAACCGCGAGCACTGAATTGTTGGTTCGGTTAACCTATTTTTCATTTTGGTTTTTGCAATTTGTTGATTTGGCTAACGGTTACTATTATTTTTGAACAACACTAGTTGCAATCCTTGGACGGGAATCAGAAAACAATTAACACTATGTTGGAGAATCTTTTTGATGACGAAATGAGAGTAAAGGTAAAACTTGGAATTTCAAGGAAAAGTAAAACAATGGAGTTCTCGTATTTTCACATGTTTGGTTGATTAATGTGAAAAGCTATTGAAAACATATAGAGTTTCACGGTTTTCATTTCTTTGGTTTGTATATGAGGTAAAACTATTGAGAACATGTATTCAAAATTAATTTTTATTTTTACTTTCTACAAATTTTTATAGGTTTTCCATCGATTTAGAAGAAAAAACTGTGGAAAACTAAAGGACCCAACTATAATAGTACAATTTTCACACATTTTCATTTTCACTTTTTCATTTCCCCATATTAAACAAACTCTTGGGTTTGTGGCCCAAACCGTGAAGAAGGAGCGAGTAGGCAGTGTTTTAGGCGTAGCACCCGATCGGGCGAAATGCAAGAAGAAGGTTTGCACGCTAGGGCTTCGTGAAAATCAGCAAGGCAGTGAGCGAGTCGGGACCCTCGATCGGGCTCTTGAACGCGTGTTCTCTCCACGTGATTTCGCGGACTCCCCAGTTCCACGGACTCTCCTATTTCGTGCCATATTATTTTCTATCATTATTAGGTCTACTTTAGACTATATATGGGTCTTGTATTACTCCTATGTATCTATTCAAAACACATTATTCTTCCTATTCTACAACTAGAGAGAGAGAGAGAGAGCGTGTATTTTCTATATTCCTCAATAGTACATCAAGCTATTGGAGGCTCATGTGTACTCTTTTCATATTGACAGTGGATTTGGTTGGCTCATCACCTCTCATGATTTTTTCCTCGCCTTGAGGTGTTTCCAAGTTAAATCGCTTGTGTTCTTTCTTGTTTGCTATTATTGGTCTTGCTTCCGTTGCTCTATTTACCTAGCAAGTGGCATCAGAGCCCTAAAGGTTTGATCTTTTTGGGATTTTCGCTATTAGGTTTATGTTGTTGAGTCTTCTTTAATGGTCACCAAGTTCAAAATTGAGAAGTTCGATGGCAAGATCAATTTTGCTATTTGGAAAGTTCATATGCAAGCACTCTAAGCCCTAGCCGATAAGTCAAAGAAATCGGAGACAATGTTTGATGATGATTGGACTAAACTCCATGAGAAGGCGTTATTTGCTATTCAACTTTTCTTGACACTCGAAGTGCTTCAAGAAGTCATCCACGAGACCACCGCGATGGGTTTATGGCTCAAGCTAGAGTTTTTATATATGACGAAGAGTCTCGCAAACAAGCTTCGTCCCAAAGAACGTCTGTATACAATCTGTATGCAGGAAGGTACGCCAATTCAGGTTCATCTTGATGATTTTATTTCAATAATTATTAATTTAGAAAATATTGATGAAGATATTAAGGCTGAGGATAAAGTTGTACTACTTGTTTGTTCCATACCGCCTTCATATAAACGCTTCAAAGAAATCATGATCTATGCTGGTAATCATGTAACCTTAACCTTTGAAGATGTTAAGATTAATCTCCTGTCGAAAGAGAAATTTGATGGTGAGCGAACTATTGAGAGTCCCGAGGGGTTAACGGTGAGAGGGAGAAGTAATGATCGTTGAAGTAGTAGTAAGGGCAATGACAAACACTGATCTAAGTCTAGGGGTAAGAACTCTAATATGACATGCAACTATAGGCAAGAAACCCGAACACATTATTGTTGAATGCTATAAGTTGAAAAACAAGCTAGAGAGGGAAGGTAAAAGTAACAATAATTTTCAAAAAGCTCCTGAGGCTGTTGTGGCCAAAGTTGAGTCCGATGGTAATTAGTATCTAGCTGTCAATGGTGATTAAAGGTCTACGGATGAATGGCTTATAGACTCTGGTTGTACTTTTCATATGTGCCCTCATAGAGATTGCTTTTCCACCTATGAATCGGTTGATGGTGGTATTGTCTTTATGGGGAATAATATGCTCAGTGTAGAGCATTGGATAGATATTAAAAGCTCAAGACTCATGAAGGTCTTGAAAGGACAGGTGTGAGGCATATCCTTGATTTAAAGAGAAACCTTATCTCTCTAAGAACCCTTGAGTCGCTCTAGTGTAGGTACTAGACTGAAGGTGGAGTGTTAAAAGTGTCCAAGGAAGCTCTCGTGCTCATGAAAGATGTTAGATCGGGAAGTTTGTATACTCAATAAGGTTCTACTATGAAGGGTTTTGCAGGTGTTGCCTCATCCAAGGCTCATCCATCTGATGCATCCAAGCTTTGGCACTACCGCTTGGGTCATATGGATGAGAAAGGTATGAAAATACTGTATAAGAAAGGGTTGATTGGTCAATGTACTTGTGATTTGGATTTCAGTGAGCATTTTGTTTTTGTTAAGCAAACAAAAGTGAGCTTCTCTATAGCGATCCATAATACTAAAGGTATTTTGGATAACACTCATTCGGACTTTTGGGATCCATCTCCGTATCCCTCCAAGAAAGTTATGATGTACATGTTGACCATCATTGATGATTATTATCGTAAGGTCTGGGTATTCTTTTGGAAGCATGAGAATGATGTCTTACCTACCTTCAAAGATTGGAAGGTTTTGATTGAGAATCAGACAGAGAAGAAGATCAAGAAGCTGCGGACCGATAACGATCTTGAGTTCTGGGGAAATGCCTTCATTGAATTGTGTCGTAAGGAAGGCATAGCTAAACATCACACTGTCGTTGTGTAGCTGAGAGAATGAGCACAGCTATTATGGAAAAAGTTCGATGCATGCAATCGCGTGCGAATTTTAGACAAGAACTTTGGGTCAACGCGGCCACTATTGCAGCATACTTGATCAAGCGCTCTCTATACAGATCACTCGATGGAAAATTTCCAGAGGAAATATGGTCAGGTACACTAGTTGACTATTCTAATCTTCGTATTTTTGGGTGTCTTGTATATGTTAATATGAACGTGGAAAAATTACATCCTCGTGCTGTTAAGTGCATTTTCTTAGGTTATGAGTCTGAGGTTAATGGTTATCGTCTTTATTGCCCCGACCCCAAGTATAGTAAGATAATCTACAATAGAGATGTAACCTTTAATAGAAATGCCATACTATATCCTAGAAAACATACTGTGTCTACTTCTCATGGTACAAGTGATGGTGAGGGTACTAAGTAGAAGATGGAGCATGAACTCGAGGCCGCATCCAAGAGAAACAAAGAAAATATCCCTGCTTCCTCGAATACCAAGCCTACCGAGGCTCATGATGATGACATTGTTGATGTTACTACCAGAAATGCAAGTACATCTCAACCACATGAACCCGAGTATGCTCTAGCTCGGAGCCATACTAGGAGAAACGTCCAAAAGCCTGCAAGATTCGATGACTACAATTGTGACTTGGTCGCATATGCTTTTGCCGCTACATATGAGATCAAAGAAGGCGAGCCTCATAATTAAACCGAGGCCATCTCTAGCCCACATGCAGACAATTGGATGGCAGCCATGCAAGAAGAGGTTGAGAGCCTTTACAAGAATGACACATGGTACTTGACATAGCTTCCAAAAGGGGAGAGTGTTATTAATTGTAAGTGGATGTACAAGGTGAAATATGGTATCCCAGGGGTTGATAGCAAGAGGTACAAGGCGAGATTTGTTGTTTGTGGATTTTTCCAACGCGAGGGTGTTGATTTCAATGGCGTATTCTCTCCCGTTGTTCGTCATACTTCTATTAGAATCTTGTTATCTATTATTGCATTGTACAATTTGGAGCTCAAACACATGGATGTCAAAACTGCTTTTCTCTATGGTCATTTGCAAGAGGAGATATATGTCGAGCAACTCGAGGGTTTTGTGATCCTAGGAAAGGAGGATCATGTCTATCATTTGAAGAAGTCACTATATGATTTGAGATAGTCACCGACACAATGGTATAAAAGGTTCAATTCCTTTACGACTAGGCAAGGCTACATGAGGTGTAGCTATGATGAGTGTGTTAACTTTTGAAAGTTTTTGGATGGGTCTTTCATCTATTTGGTGCTTTATGTTGATGACTTGTTGATTGTCGCACCTACTAGAGCTCTTGTTGATCAGTTAAAAGCCCAACTTAGCAGCGAGTTCGACATGAAAGATTTGGGAGCTGCTAACAAGATATAATTTATGGAGATTAGTAGAGATCTCGAGGCAATAAATCTCATGTTGTGTCAAAGGAGCTACATTCTCAAAGTGCTTGAGAGTTCAATATGAGGAACTACAAGCCCGTCACTACTCCATTTGCATCACACTTCAGATTGTCTTCGGATCAATGCCAAAAGAACGAGGAAGAAAAGGAGCGTATGAAACTCGTTTCTTACTCTAATGATGTTGGTAGTTTGATGTATGTAATGGTATACACCTGGTCGGATTTGGCCCATGCCATCAGTGTAGTGAGTAGATATATGCATAATCCTTGCAAGGAGCATTGGAAAGGTGTAAAGTGGATCCTTCGCTATATGAAGGGTTCAAGTGATATTGATTTGGTATTTGACAAGGAACGTGCTAGTCCCGATAGTTTAGTTGTCTATGTTGACACCGCTATGGTGGCGACCTTGATCGTAAAAGGTCTCTTTCGTCCTACATTTTCTTGCATTGTGGTTCCTCTATCAGTTGGTATTCGTCCTTACAAGCCATTGCAACGTTTTCAACTACTGAAGCGGAATATATTTCGGCGACCGAAGGGGTGAAAGAAGCTATACGGCTTCAAAGTCTGATAGAAGAGCTTGGTCTACCTCATGAAGTCCTTCTTTTCTCTTAAGATAGTCAAAGTGCGGTTCACTTGGCTAAGAACAACAACTATCATTCGAAGACAAAGCATACTAATATACGCCGCCACTATGAAATACTATTGCGGAAGGGATAGTGATTGTCAAGAATATTAACACCAATGACAATTTCGCTGACATGTTAACCAAACTACTACCTATCACTAAGTGCAAACATTGTTTGGGCTTAGTTGGCATCCTTGATGTTTGAGTGCCCTTCGGGGCTTGCGCCCTCCGGGGCTTCTACCCTTTGGGGTCTTATGGCGATGATGACGTTTGTGTTGAAGATATTCGGTGTGGTTCAAGGTGGAGTTTGTTGGCTTTGTGTCCGAAACCGTGAAGAAGAAGCTAGTAGACAGTGTGCTTGGCATAGCACTTGATTGGGCGAAGTGCAAGAAGAAAATTCGCACGCTCGGGCTTCGCTAAAACCAGCCAGGCAGTGAGCAAGTTAGAACGCCTGATCGGGCTCTTGATCGCATGTTCACTCCACGTGATTTCGCGGACTTCCTCGGTTCTGCGGACTCTCCAATTTCGTGCCCTATTGTTTCTTATCCTTACTAGGTCTACTTTAGACTATATATGGGTCTTGTATTAGTCCTCCATATCTTATCCAAACACATTATTCTTCCTAGTCCACAACTAGAGAGAGAGATTATTTTTAAGAGCTTGTATTCTCTATATTCTTCAATAGTACATCAAGCTATTGGCGCAGGCTCATGTGTACACTTTTCATACAGATAGTGGATTTGTTTGGCTCGTTGCCGCCCTTGGTTTTTTCTTCGCCTTGACGTTTTTCCACGTTAAATCGCTTGTGCTCTTTCTTGTTTGTTATTATTGTTCTTGGTTGCTTATTGTTCTTGCTTCCGTTGCTCTATTTACCCCAACACAAACAAAGCAAATTTAATTAATACATTATTTACTACCTATTTACTAAGTTATTCACAATCACTTCACATTCCCAAGCACATTGTATTGTAAATCTTGTGTTAAAAGCTAGGGGTGACAAAACATAACATATGTACGTAATTTTACCCATCTTGTACGATTATGCAAATGCGACTTGCAATTGGCAAGGGCCGCAAGGCTGATGAATTTTGTGGAGTTTGTCTACTTGCCTTGATGATGTGCTACATTCATGGGAGATGTCATGGTTTTTGCTGTTTTTTCTAAACAACAAAAATTTGAGTAGCAAACGATTTTCTTATTTTGTACGGAAACTCAGTTAAAAACTACTACTACAAATTACTGCTCCACTCGAATTTGCCATCAATCCAGTTTGATGTAATCACATGTCTACCCTATCCGTTTTCGTCGATCTTCTGGGCAATGATCAACAGATCATTGATCGCAAATTCGCAATTTACCAGAAGGCTGAACAGAGAAATTACCAATATTATTTGCAACAAGTAACCACTGTATTGTCTGGACTTTTTTCAGAAACAAAATTCTATGTCCTTGGTACCTCATCAACTGAGTGTGCATGTATAGCCAGCCTGGTATGAAGCATTAGGAAGCACATGTGACACACTATCATAATTTTATACACCAAGGCAAAGGTCAAACACATGCATGATCTACACTATTAAATGCACTAGTAGTATAGGCATTATAATTAACTCATATCCTTATAGCATAATCCTCCATGATCGACGCATGTTCTGTGGTTGTGCATACATAGCAACATAGAATCATATCACAGTTATCACCAAACTTAATCATAAGGGCTCATAATACAAGAAGATTAATTCTCTCTATAACAATTTTTTGTGATATATATCTTGTCCAAGTAAATAGTTCATCACCCTTATATTATCTTGAGAATACAAAATTAATTTAACTTTCCGATCAGTGTTTCTATTGAGTTTAATTTGTTCTATGTCATCATCTAGTTCTTTTTTATTCTAATGTGATGCTCCCTCTGGCCCCTTTTCATTGGACTTTTTATGGTCTCCGATTTAACACTTTGACCATAAATAATTAAGATTATGTAAACACAAACAATAAGGAAATATGTGTTGGTACTGAATTTTCTGCTAAAAGACAGACATGCTCAGAAAGACGTCACCTTCAGAACGACAGTTCTCTTAGGACGCCTTCAACGACGCAGTAGTTGATTTGACCGAGTCTAACAGAGCACGCCTAACAACTAGCGAATTGGTTTGTTGACTAATTAATATATGTTCAGTTAATGAGAAGGTGAAAGAGTCAACAAGGAGGAAAGTGGTTGTTGAAGGGAAAGACATGTACGAAATACTAGGGAGTGAGGCATGGAATCGTGGAAGTTCCACAAAAGTAGGAAGAAATGGCAAAGACGTGGGGCAACGGTCATATAAGTGTATAATAGAGAAGAAGAAGGAAAGATTCAACACACAGCTCACATACTCAACTACTACTATTTCTCTTTATCTCAGCTTCTCTTCACCATTATTCTTTATTCCCAAAACTCTAAGTTTATACTTGTCTTTCTGATATTCAAACATTGTATTCTCGATATTGTACTCAACCAATACATCATTGTGGAAATATTTTCCTGTTGCAGGTAGATCCCGACTGAGGTTTTCCCATTCAAATGTTTTCCTTGTAAAAAATATGTTTGTCCTTTATCTCATTTCTCATTTGCATTCACATTATTCATCATCGTTTCGGAAAGTACTTTGATAATTAGTTAGTTAACCCATACATCTTCTTCAGCATGACATCAGCATAATTTTACCAAAATAATTTGGCGCCCACCCTGGGGCAATTAGCCTAAAATTCATCGCTAATCATCCTAAACACATTACCCAGCATCTATTATGGATTCTTCTTCACAATCCAAGAACAACACAGGGAAGAAGCATGTTCAACGCACGCCTTCCTCAACACCACATGTCACTCAGCAAATGACCTAGAAACCCATCCAGTCAACATTGGGAATGTCGTCCTCGACACCAGTTAGCAAAGAGACCACCAAGCCAGTGCCATGTCCTATCTCTGGCGCGACTCCACTCTCGGCGTTGTTTAGTAAAGAGGTCACCCAGAAAGGCGGCGAGATCATTTAGAAGATGCCTGCGAGATCATTTAGAAGATGCCTGACAGTGCAGAGACGATGTCGTACATCTCGGAAATAATGAAGGTTCAGAAGACTCAGGACGAGAACATCCAGAAGCTGACTCAGGAAACCAGCAACTGAAAGCAACTCTGGAAACAAGAACTCCACCATCAAAAGCGCCTGTTAGAAGGGACCTTAGTAGGGTCAAACCTCTGGCCATACTGAGTACCCCACCAGCGACAGTGGTGGCTAGACCACTTGATCTACAACAACCCATGCCGTTCGCTCTGTTGTTCTTGACTAGTCTTCCACAGTCACTTGGCACTCCAAAGTCTATATCCTTTCCCATTTCTTCTAGAATAAACCAGAAAATGGCTGAGATGGCATCTCATCAAAAGGGGACCCTCAGAATCATCACCCCATCTTTCAATGTCAATGACGGGAACGACCTCGTGTGGGATAAAATATTACATGCAAGACAAAACCGCAGAACGTCCGAAAACATCTCCATACCAAATCCATCAGGACCTCAACCCATGTCTGGTAACGTTATTTATAGCAATGATAGTTTTACTGCCAGTAACAATGATAATGCAGGAATGATGTAGTCCATGATGACATGCATGAAGTCATTGGAAAACATGATACGCAAGATCCCAAGAGCACCGCAACCGATAGAGAAAGTTTCCTCCACCACGTACGCCAAAACTCCATTCATGGACGAGATCACAGCAATAGAACTGCTAGAAAGATTCAAACCACTAGCTATGCCGTCATATGATGGGACCAATGATCGCAGGGAACACATCATTATCTACCAACAGAGGATGACAATGCTACCCATTCCTAGTCACCTAAATGAAGAATGCCTCTGCAAAGGATTTAGTTCCACACTATCAAGTTCTGCTTTAGAATGGTATCTCAATTTACCTAAGGGTCGTATAGCTAACTTTGCAGATTTCACGAACATCTTTCAATACCCATTCTATACAAGTCACAGAATAGAGAAGTGATCCAGTGACTTATATCGGGTCGTCAAAAAACGAGGTGAATCCCTGAAAGACTACCAGTACTGGTTCAACAAAGAAGTGATCGCGATCCCAGATTGTGATCAAGTAACTGCAGTGGAAGCACTCAGTCAAGGTATAGAAAGAGATTCAGACTTCTATGATGAACTAACGAAATATCCATGTCGTTGCTTTGAAGATGTCAGGAACAAGGCATCCCCCTTTATCCGTCAAGAAGAAGACAAAGCACTAAGGCCCGAAACAAGAGATTATGATCGACGAGTCGATCATGAAGACGATGACCAGCAAGCCACAGTGGAATAGATCAAAATCATACCAAAGACCAAACAATAGGCAGGTAACCTTTGTAGGAGAATCTTCTCAGAACAAATGGAAAGAAGAGCCAGACCTACCACCAGAGATAAGTGAATATAATATCTGCATTGATACTAGTGCTTTGGTTTATAAATTAGAAGACTTGGGCTCCAAGATATGGTGGCCCAGGAGGACTGACAAACCTGTAGGATTTCGAGACAAGTCAAAATGGTGTGACTTTCATGCTGACATCGACCACATGACTGAAGACTGTATCACCAGAAAGGAGGTAGCTCATCTATTGAAGAATGGATACCTGAAAGACCTAATGAAAAAGAAGAACAACCGCGCAGAACAACCCTTAAAACCGACCAAAATCATAAGATATATCTCAGGAGGATCAGATATCTGTGGGGTGTCACACTCAGCAGTAAAGAGGATCACAAAGGAAAACTCCATGCAAAGGCTAGAGAGGTCTAATATTCCACGGAGATGCAATCAACTAATAAATTTTGACGAATCGGACAGAGAACACATCCAGGAGTGCCACCATGACGGCCTGTCGATTTTTCTGCAGATAGGCTGCACAATTGTCAAGCGAATATTGGTGGACGGAGGAAGCTCGGTCAACCTCATCATGGCCGACACCCTGAAGGAGATGGGAATTGAAGAGAAAGACATTGTGAAAAGCTCGGTTGTGCTTGTAGGTTTCAGCGGAGAAACAAAGCACACTCTTGGACATATCTTCCTGTCAACAAACGCCTGTGGGGTAAACTCTTTCAAAAAAAATTGCTGTAATAGATTGTTTGTCTTCCTACAATGTTTTACTTGGCAGCCCTGGATACACAACCTGGAAGCAGTATCATTCACCTATCATCAATGCGTAAAGTTCCCCAGCACCAGTGGAGTACAAATAATCAGAGAAGATTCGATGGCTGCCCAAGAATGTTACAAACTGTCGCTTAAACACTGTTCAGGATGGAGAGAGAAATAGCAATTATAGCATCCACGTCCAGAGCGTACTTCTAGAGGAACCAAAACAAAACCTGGAAGACATCATCCTGGACCCATAGAGCCCTAAAAAGAAGCTACAAATAGGAGACGACGTGCCAGCAAAGATCAGACCAATTTTGGTACGATTTTTGAAAGACAAAGCAAACTGCTTTGTGTGGCATCACAACGATATGACCGGCATCAGTTCAGAAGTGATAACACCTGAACTCAACATCGACCTCAAGTTCACCCCAATACAACGAAAGAGGAGAAAATTAAGAAACCAAGTCATTAACGAAGAAATCGACAAGCTCAGGGAGACAGGGAGACAGGCGTGATTAGAGAAGACATGTATCCTGAATGATTAGCCAATGTTGTGATTGTCATGAAAATGAATGGAAAATGGAGGGTATGTGTAGACTACACAGACCTGAACAAGGCGTGTCAAAAAGATCTCTTCTCATTGACGCATATAGATGCCATGGTAGAGGCGACTGCAGGACATGAGATCTTGACGTTCATGGATGCTCAGAGCGAGTTCAACCAAATCCAGATGTGTGAACCAGACAGAGAAAGTACACCCTTCATGACCGAACGAGGAATATATTGTTACAAGGCCACACCTTTCGGCCTGAAGAATGCAGGAACAACCTACCAACGCTTGGTCAACATGATTTTCAAGTAACATCTGGATGTCTACATTGATAATACGGTAGTAAAATCCAAAGCCGCCAAAGATCACGTCAAACATCTAGCAGTCGCATTCGACATTCTAGAGGTATATAATATGAAATTAAATCCTACTAAATGTACCTTTGGAGTGTCTTCAGGAAAATTCCTAGGCTACATGGTAACCAACAGGGGAGTAGAAGCAAGCTCGGAGCAAATCAAAGCCATCTTGAGATTACAACTGCCAAAAATGGTGAAAGACGTACAATGTCTCATTCGACAAGTAGCAGCACTGAATAGGTTCATCTCGAGATCCTCAGAACGTTGCAAACCTTTCTACGACAACCTGAGGAAGAACCGAAAATTCGAATCGACTACTCAGCACGACGAGGCGTTCCAAGAACTGAAGAAATATCTGAGTACTTCACCACTTCTGTCTACCCTTGTACCAAGTGAACGCTTGTATGTTTACCTTTTTGTAACTGAAAAAGCTGTGTCTGCAGTACTAGTATGAGAACAGGACGGTTTACAACATCCTATTTACTACGTAAGTAAGAGCTTACTAGATGCAGAAACAAGGTACGTTCATTTAGAAAAAATTGTTCTAGCATTAGTAATGTCTTCCACCAAGCTTCGCCCATATTTTGAAGGACATAATATACATGTTAGAACTAACTTTCCTATTAAGTATATTTTGGGAAAGCCTGAATTATCAGAAAGAATGAAAAAATGGTCGGTCCAGCTGAACACCTACCAAATTACGTACGAGCCCAAAACTGCAAATGAGTCACAAGCCCTAGCAAATTTTGTGGCTGATTTTAGTCTAAAACTGGAAGCTGAAGCAACAATGGAAGTCCAACATCTAAGTGGAGAGAAGATGTCTCAATAATGGACATTGTTCACCGATGGAGCAGCCAACGTCAGGGGATAGGATTGGGCGTGGTCTTGAAATCGCCACGGGGGGACATAATACCCCACGCAATAAGCTGTGAATGGAAAATGACCAATAATGAAGCTGAGTACAAAGCGTTGGTTATCAGACTCAACATGACAATAGAATTAAAAATCAAACATCTTGAGGTAAACTCTAACTCACTCTTAATTGTCAATCAAGTTAATGGATCCTATACTGTGAAGGATTCCAAGATGATAACATACCTCGAAAAGGTAAAAAAGTTGGTAAGTATGTTTGAAAAATTTAAGTTGAAGCAAGTCCCCAGAGACCTCAACACGCAAGTCGACGCTCTGGCATCTTTAGGATTAAACTGCAACCCAACCAATCTGAATTCAATACCAATCATCCACCTACTTTCCCCATCCATTGACAAAGAAGGTAAAGAGATTGCATTAATTCATAAATCTGTATACGAGACTAACATGCAGGAAATTGTTTGGAAAAAACCGTACATCAAATACCTCAAGAAGGAGAACAACTCAGTTATTTCCCTATATTGTACTCAACCAATACATCATAGAGGAAACATTTCCCTGCTGGAGGTAGATCACACCCGAGGTTTTTCATATTCAAAGGTTTTCCTCGCAAAATTCTATTTATCCTTTGTCGCACTTCTGATTTGCATTCACATTATTCATCATCGTTTCGGAAATACTTTGATAATTAGGTTAGTTAACCCAAACATCTTCTTCAACACGACATCAACATAATTTTACCAAAATAATATGATGTTTGGAAAATACTACTAACAATGAATCAACTAAGAGTATTATTATCTCATAATTTTTAAACTTTTTACTAATTAATGTGGTTAAAATTTTAGAAAGTTTGACTCTAAAAGTCAAGTAGAATTGTTATTTTGGAACGTAGCCCGGAGGGAGTATTTAAATTCGGTCTTTTTACTCAATTCCAATGTTTTCGAAATGGGATATGTGACAACCAGTATCGACCACATAAATTCGTACATCTTAAATTTAAGAGTATATTCATATTTTAAATGGGTGATTGTTTGGGATAAAAATCACTCATCTTGAAAATCACGCAAGCATCATTGATTTATATCATCGTCATTAACATAATATTCAAATCGAGTTGACAAAATTATCGTTTTTAAGTACTAAAATTGGGTACATAGTCTGTTATGTTTTCAGTTGGTGCAAAGAAGCAAAGATGCATTTACTTAGCCCTATTAAATTCTCCAAACACCCCTACAAATAAATAAAATTTAATACAATCACCTCTTTCTGATGTGGTCCTTGCCCAATCCTTCCACCATTTTCTTGCCACCTTCCCCCTACTCTCTCTCTCTCTCTCTCTCTCTCTCTCTCCCCCTTCCCTTCTTTATAATACCGCTGCCCAACCTTTTGTTGTCACGTAGAATCCTAAGCCAAAACAAACCAAAGGCAAAAAACTTAAGAGCAGAGAAAAAAGAGAGAAGTTAATTAAGGGGGGATTATGAAGCTTAAGCTACTACCATCATGCACGCAAAACCCCAGAACCACGTCGTTCCGCGCAGCAACGTCTACGATGAAGGAGGAAAACGACTCGATCTTCAAAACCATCAACTCGGTCTACAACTTCGACCGGGATGGTGACTCGGTTGAGACAACCGAGTCATGGTTCACCCACTCATCGGAGTCATGCCTGTCTACTTCCGCTACCACTACTCATGATCAGTATGATGACTCGCCCGTGTCCATCGAGGCCGTCATTCGCGGGGCTCAGCAGTCGGCTGATCAGCGTCTCTTGTTTGAGCCGGGCCCAGAGGACTCCCCGAGACTAATGATTAGAGGTCCAAATGTAAAAAGTCTTACTATGTTAAGTAAGGAGAGTCGACAGGGAGACAAGGAACGGTCTTTGCCGCCTTTTCTCCGTTCTTCCTTTCAAGCGTCGCCAATATGTCAAGATGCATGCATGCTTACTCCTAATAAATATAGAAAGAAAAAGGGGAAGATGGAAAAAATACGAGGTCCACCTTTTTGGTCTCTGCCTACAAGTCAGGTAACAGGTCAAGATGTACGCAGTCTTACTCTATCCCCCTCCCCTTCCCAATCTAAGGCGAGCGTGATGGTGTCAGTGGACAGCAAGGACCCGTACTACGACTTTAAGCGGTCCATGGAGGAGATGGTGGAGAGCCTCGGAGTGAGAGACGAGTGGGAAGGGTTGGAGGAGCTTCTTGGGTTGTACTTGAAAGCAAATGATAAGACTAATCACGGGTATATTGTGAGTGCCTTCGTTGATTTGTTAGCTGGCTTTGTTGCTGCTAATAATAATGTTAATGACGATGAAATTGCTATCAAGTCCACGACTTGTTTCTCCTCAGCTGCTTCTTCTCTGTCCTCTTCTGCTTCAAATTCCGCTCAGTTGTTGGAGGATGATTCAGATCATTCCATTGGTTGACTTGTTTAGAATTATTTCTTCCTGAACCGAGTGCAACTCCTTTTTTCTTTTTTCTTAATTGGGAGAGTTGTACATTTGTAAATGTTATTGTTAGTAGTACAACGTAAAAGAGATGCCAAGGTAAACAGGATCTTTTGCATTTTTCTTTTTTTTTTTCTTTTTTTTTTCTTTTTCATTTCTTCCGTCGTCGGTTGTTATTTTATTTTTTATTTTTTTAGTTCTCCTTAAATAAGGTTAATCATTACATGGGTAATGAGCTCAAAATGTAACTAAAATGGTTGAAAAGTTGGGAGGAAGAGGTTGAATAATACTTGAGGGTAATTGTTACCCCCATAGGAGGGTAATGCATTACCCACCTCCCCCATATGACAATATTCACCCCCTCCATCTTCCTAGATCCTTCACACCCAAGTCTCCCACACCATGTTAAACCTGCATTCTCCTACCTCCAACGTCTACTTCTCATTCCATTTTTCTCTTTTCTTCTTTCCTAAAATCATCTATTACCCCCTTAATCATTACCCTCATTCCAGGCTAGCCCAGCTAATTGTATGTTTGTATAGCAGTGTAGGTCCATCTTCACAGATCATGGACACTTTGTTCTAGTTTACGAATACTTGCATTCCTTTGACGTGGTAGTATGACATATACTTGAACTTTAAGCCGCAAGAACTGGTTTTCCCATCGCTGTACTAGAAAGCACAAGGTTGTAGATCTAAATCGTTGTGGAAAATATCTCAATTCTCAAGCTATGAACAAACAAAGAGAGTAAGAGAACAAGAAGTACAAGGATGAACAATTAATGTAACTCTCAATCTCAGAAACTACACAAACAATCTACATCAAGGTATGTATACAATCACACACAAGCTAAGTTACCACAAGGAACTCGACTTACACCTACCATTAGCTCTCTCTTCTAGCCTAATAAATGTGCCTAGAAAGACAGCTTAAATAGCTAATAAAGAATAAACTCTAATCGTCTTGAGAAAAAACGCGAGAAGTGCATTGTCAATGATCCACAAAGTCTTTGCAAGT
>ONZA01006010.1:18654-29025 GCA_900322205.1 Kewa caespitosa
GTTGGAAGCGCCAAATGGAAGAAATATAGGAATACCTTGGAACATAAACAACTTACAGAAGTTTTTCATGTAAGACGAGAGCTCATCACTGAGCCTCGTCAGGGTAGGCTCCCCCAAACAGCCTCTTATAATTTTCTTTGTTCCTAGACTTTTTTGATGTTTTCTAGACAAAGGGGTAGGCACCCCCAAACAGCCTCCTATCCTTTTTGTAAAGGTCATTGGCCGAAGGGGTCGGCATCCCCCAAACAGCCATGATTGAAAATTACGCATATCAAGCCTTTCGTTCTGATGTTATCCTTTAGCTCTTTCTGGTCTAACTAACGCTAAGCGGACAAAGACCCCACCCTGGGGGCAAATGAATAACTTCTAGCACGAATAGATGAGACCCCACCCTGGGGGCAAATGAAATGTCTTACATGAATAGCGGAAACACCACCCGGGGGGAACATGAATAGTCTACAATGAATAGACGAAACCCCAACCTGGGGGCAAATGAAAATGTCTAATATGAATAGACGAAACCCCACCCTGGGTGCAAATGAAAAAGTCTAACATGAATAGAAGAAACCCCGCCCTTAGGAAAAATGAATAAAAGACAAAACCCCACCCTGGGGGCAAGCGAAGACCCCACCCTAGGGGCAAATGAATAATCTTGACAAGTATAGGCGAGACTCCACCGTACAGGTCAATCGACGAAAGCCTAAAAACTCAGTGAGACGAAGCGAAGAATTAACTTGCTAGTTTTGCCTAAGTGGAAGCAAGAGGACGAATGGGTGTGCCTCAACGGTTACTATAGGCATTCAATACTTACAAAAATCTAGCAAAATTAAAGGGAATCGAGACAAAGAGCAATAAAAAGACGTAGCCATCCATAGATTACTCATTAAAATACATGGTCCATACAAAATAAGCCAGCCTTACAAAACGACAAGGGGCACTATGAGGCCTCCCTGAAAATAATAGAAAATACAGAGTTCAAGATGAGGTGGCTCCAACATCAGCCTGGTCTTCGTCACCTACGCCTCGAACATCGTCATCTTGGCCCTTATCATCTCCCTCTCAGCCCTCCCCAGTAGTCGCGGCGTCCCCCTACACCACTGCCATATCCATGCTGTCTGGGGACAAGGTTCCCAGGTTGATAAGGTCAGTGGCCGAGAGCTGGTTGAAATGCTGACGAGGACTCCAGGCCAGAAGGTCCTTGTATGACTCCTCCATGGTAGAGACGTCCTATCCCGCCTTCGTCAACGAAAGGATGACCTTCTTAGTCATCAGGCAGTCGAAGCCCTCCGTCGAATCGACGAGATCCATGAACGCCACTTTGACCTCCTCAGTAAACTCATACTCGGCCGAGACCATCGCATCGCCAAGCTCCTTGGAATTGGCCCTCTTCTTCTTGAGCTCGGCCGTCAGCTTCCGGATAGTCTCGTGAGCATCTGAAAGGTCTGTTTTCTCCTTGAGGAGTTCGGCCTTGACGGCAGCCTTTTCCTCATCCAGCTCGGTCTTTGCCGTCTCCAAAGGCCTCATCTTCCTCGTGACCTTCTTGTCGACGAGTTCGAGGAGCTTGGCCTCCAGTAATTCGTACTTCGTGGCCAAGTGCTTCTTCTCGTTCTTGGCCTTTTCCTTGTCCCCCTCGGCCATATCTCTGGCTCTCTCGGCCTCTTTCACTTCTCTCTCCATGTCGCGAGAGAATTCAGTATAATACTGGGACAGGATCAGCCCCTACAAGATGAAACAAAAACATCTCAGGAAACACTTAGAAAGAAAAAACAACAAGTTACTGAGGCGACACGTACCTCTATATCCATACGCCGAGTTATATACTCGGCCATGGCATGGCGCTCCCTCATATGCTGAAGGTCCTCCCTTGGTGCGCATTTCAGGAGGAAGGACGCGGAAACCTTGTCCTTCTCATTCGGTTTCGGCAAAAGGTACCAAGGGAATGGCTCCCGACGAAGCCTTGGTGGGGGTAGAGAAAGGAGGGGAAGGGTGACAACAGGAGCCATCCCCTTGTCGAGGCTCGATGGCGGGACCCTCTCTATCAAGGGCGTCCTAGCCAAAGGCGTTCTCACACCACCCTCAAGGATACGCTGCTTGGGGCTCTTGTCCGAACCGACCTTGACGACCGATTCTGGAAGCTGCTTGGTGACCCCTGCCTTCTTTTTATGAAGCTTTGACGGGGGTGCAACCTTCACCAAGGGGGTGGACGAAGACTCCCCGGCTTTTGACGAAGTGGCATCCGTGTCCCTTTTGCATTTCGTCCCCGTACCCTTGACCACACGACGATGCAACAACAGTTAAAACAAATGTTAAGACGAAGGAAAAAGATGAGAAGAGAAGAAAGGAGAAAAAGAGTAAGGAGGATACTTACAACCCTAGCCTCTTCCAACTTTAACTTATTGTCGGCCACAATCCGGGCCTTGATGTTAGCTAGAGATGAGGTGCCTGTCATGTTTGGGCCGGCCTTGGAGGACAACAAGCTATCACGAGCAAGTTCTTCAAAGGCATAAACGATGAATGAGCAAAGAAAAAAAACAAAATACGAGGCACACAAATAAGACGAAGACTAAGACGAAAGGAAAAAGATGAAGGTACCCCAGTCCATGGCATTGCTGATCTCATGGTACACCAAGAACTCCTCGTCCTGAGCACATCTTCTGGCGAGTACCCACCGAAGGGGCATCTTGAAGAATATCTGGGTATCGGCCTTCTGATATTTCTCCTCCCATGTGAAGAGATTCAGGGAAGCCTTGTCTTCTGGTGAGGGCCGGCCGAGAGGTGTCAACGAGAGGGCCTTATTCTAGCGAGGGATCTCGTCCAAGAACCCATTCATCATGGCAACAACCAAATAAAAATTGTTGATCCAACCATGGTTCTTGGAAGGAATTTGGGGGACGAATAGATAGTCGGTTTTCGGCTCAAAAAAGGAGATGGAATTTATAGATGGGTGTTGTTTTGGGCCATTCGTCACTAGTGACCAAAGGCCAAGGGTTGGTTTTATTTTATGCACATTGCCAAAAATTGTGAAAAAATTAATATGTCCTCAAGTGTTGGGGACGAGTTGTGCAGGGAATGTTTGTAGGATTTAAGGAGGGTGTGGGCAAAAGGATGAAGAGGCAACCTGAAGCCGAAGTCGGCTGAGAGAGGGTGAGACGAGACGAGGCCCTGAGGAGGGTCGACCATCCAACCCTCCTCTGAATATAGTAATAAAGCCCTCTCCTTCCCGCTAGCCCACGTGATGTATTGATCCACGTCCTCGTCGTGGATTGCCCAGTGGCTTGGAATCAGGGCCGGGTCGTTCTTCTCGGCGACCTTTTCCTCCTCCATCTTCTTTGCCTTCTTCACGGCCCTCATCCTCTCTCTTGATATGATGTAAGGTGGGCGGCAAGTGACGGTGACCTCGTTGGGATCCGAGTCACGACGAGCCAGCTAGGACAGGGACAATAAAAAAGGAAAAAAGAGAATAAAATTTCAAACTTACCAACCGACGAAGCCGAATTTCGACTCTCGTCTAAAATGAGCTTACGTCTCTTATGAGGCTTCAACGTGACAGGCTCAGCGGTTGACGATGAGGACTTACTTTCTGGGTCGCGGAGCACTCTCAGAGCCATTTGCTAGGTCGGAGCCATCCATCTAGCCGCAGTTTTCCTACGGACGAGCCGAGCGTGCACCGCTACCACCGAGCTCGCCGGAGTTGAAGCATCGACATTATTATCGCTATTTATTCCTACGGCATCAGGGTTATTTACCAACAACTTATTTCTATTTTTGGTTGGAGGGTGCTAGACGATGGGTCGAGTCCCTTATTTTCGCTCTTTTGGGAAGAGCCTTCGGCTGCGCTGAGGTTATTTACGTCGAGCTCCCAGTCGAAACAGTCGTGTGCCCGAATAGGAATGTCCCCAGGTATATTCTACTTGGCCCAAAGTTGCTCCCGAATGTGGAAGAGCCGAAACTCCTCCATCGTCTTTTACAGATGCTATTCACCAGATTCAGGAGTGTTCAAGATGTAGGCCCCATGGAAGGGGTCCCAGGTGAAATCCTCACAAGATTCTTCATTAAAATACATATACACAAAGAGATGAAAAAACCTGGAAAGAGAAGATTCTGATGAACAAACCGGAACAAAGCTATCTTCGGTGCCGACGAGCAAGGGACTTTCTCTCTCTAGAATTCCCTTTTTCTCTCTAGAAATCGCAAAAATGAGGAAAGGCAAATGAAGGGGAAGGCCTTTTATTATACGAAATGATAGAAAAAGAAAAAATGTCTCATCAATTCCTGCCACGTGTCGCGCATCGGTTCAGACGCTGATCCCGAGAAAGCAGGCAAAGTTTGGAAGAACCCTTCCATGTTTACTTCCTCTCACCTTGGTCATCCCTCGTCCTTCAACCGTAATCAACTTTTCGGATCGGACAGGACCCTTGTAAACTTCGAATGCATAGCCAATCCGAGGGGCAAATGTTTGGTCAATTCCCTCTCGGGCCCGCACTCACGGCCTAAGAGTCTTCATGTCCCAGGTGAGCCTCGTCTTGACCATCCCTCTTGTTAGGACCATCTCAGATCCAATGCCTCATCATGACTTTGTCTCAATCTGACGAGATGAGGGCTCTCCCCGAGAAAGAGCTTGGTCCCACTCCACGTATGTGGCCGAAGACTCTTTGCCGAAGGGCCCTACCGAAGGGGGTCTGAGACCCCTTTTTATGGAAGAAGGTAATGGCCATCCTTTGAGGGAGGAGGAGGAAGCCGACAATGTCCACCACAGAAGTGTGAACTAACGAGAAAGCGGAGACCTCCAAGGAGATGGGGGGAGCCTTCTAGAAGATTCCAGAAGATTATGGAAGGCCACGTGTGCCGGACACATGGACGAGGTTGATTCGTGGCCACTTAGGCCCAAATCTTCCCCAGGCCCAAGGAAGGAATGCATTGGACAAAATGTAAAGCATCATTTGGGAAATTTCTATAAATAGGGACATGCACGCACTTCAAGATGTGATTTATTGACTACTTATTGATAGTTCATTTATCTCTTTCTATAGAGCATTCATGTCTTTTCTCTTTTCCCTAGAAATATTTGATTTCCCTAAAGAGCTTTCTATTTGCCCCTTGGGCCCACTTTCATTAGGGGCGAACCCATTTAGAACATTGTGACTGACTTCATCGTCAGAGGTTCGTTCCCCGGATCACGCAGGGGGCAGTTCACGTGCGTTCACTATGCAGGTGCCTCTCATCCAACGAGCCATGTCAGCACCACCGTCTCTCACACAAACGAAGAACTTCCACCCTTTCAGTCTCCAAGGGTCCACTCTCCTTACCCAAAAATATCCCAAACAGATTTCAGTCGCTCTACTAGTTGATTGACCCTCTAGCTATATTCCCCAAATTCTTTCCTACCCGTACCCAAGCCTGCATTACAACTCCATTTGGTCTCATTCATACTTTTACCCCCGATGCGAAAGGAGAAAATGGAGTCGATGTACAAGCCTATGGTATGATCTTTACCATTGGGAAGAATTTGAGTAAAACACTTTCCCTAAACACATGAGTGATGAGTGTTCACAGAGTGAAGTGAGGGTTTACCAATTGCATTGCATGAGTTTGAGGGTTGGTATCTTGGTAAGACGGCTGTTGGGGAACATTTTTGCATGTTGTGGTGTGAGGCTTGAAAACGCTATTGAGCTTATTTTAAATTGGTTTTTAGAGTTATTGAGTAACGTTCTTTGATGTGCTTATTGATTTAGCTGAGAAGGTAATCCTCGCGATGTCTGTTTCTTTCTCCCTATCTTGTGCTTTGATGATATGTTTGCTTGAGGACAAACAAAAGTTTAGTTTGGGGGAGCTTGGTGAGTGCCCATATTACGTTATTATTATCCATGATTCGAGCTTGCATTTGACAATAATTAGCATTACTTGATTTTCGCTTGATTTGGTTACGATCTTGTGAAAGCACTATTACTCGAGTATATTGTGTTTTTGTTTAGGTCATTTTATAAGAATAGGAGGACATGGACATGGATGGATATTGAAGTGGTTGAGCGAGAACAAGATTGAAGCAACAGATGAAAGCGAACAAGCGCATTTCCGCAGGTGTTCGCAGTTTGGAGACAGTTTAGTATTTGGGTTTGAAATACGAGCTCCGATTGACCTGATTCAATATGCTATGGAAATCTAAGATCAAGGGCTACATCCTTTGTGTTTTGCACTTTTTTCAATTTGGAAAGCAAGAGGATCAAATCGGTCGAAGACCAGAGCCTCTGCCAAACTGCCCGACTGGGCAATTTGAAGGATGATGGAGTCCCAATCAGGCGGTCCACCAGTTCGTGAAGTGCAGTGCGTTTTTCATATGCCCGATCGGGTGTGTTCAAGTACATCACTTGCTCGATCGGGCACAAGCGCGAGATGTGCTTTAGTTGGGTCACTTTTTAGTTTCCTATATAAATACTTCGTAGATAATTTTGCAATATTCGGTTAGTTTTAGTTTTGCTTCAGTTTATTTTTTTTTAAGGCTAAAGTTTTATTGTGGAAGATTACAAACAATTATCAAAGAACTCAATTGATCGAGTATTGATCTAAATAGAGGTTAAGTATTTATTTCTTTATTCTCTATGTTTGATTTGTTAATTGTTTACAATATCATCATTGTGATTTTTTATTTTATTTTATTTTTGAGTATGACTCAGTATTTTTCTTTTAAAGATCGGATCTTTATTATTGTTGTGAATGCTAAATTATTTATTGATGAGATTTCTAGGTTTCTTAATGCTTATAAATTCATTGGGCATGAATTTGTAAGATCTAGATATTTGGTGAAGAATCGAGAGGTGAAACTGTAACATTGGAAAGCCTAGTAACTGATCTAGAGATTAAAACACAAGAGCATGTTTAATTTTTTTGACACCGCTAAATAAATATCATATATCTTAACAGGTTTATATTGATTACAATAACCATTAGAATAGAAGATTAGTCAATTTAAATACATTTTTATACTTCCAAAAGAGATAATAATTAGTTTAGGATAATTGGTCTTTACAAGTATGTATTCGCAGTAGTAATATGAGCCAACTGTGTCGGTAATCGTTATTATGGTGAATCTTGACCCTAGATGTTTTTAATCCTTGATATTCTAACGTACTTGAGTTTGTTATTAATTTTGTTAATTTAGATAATCATAAATTCTACAATTCGATTTACTTGGATAATCTAGTTTGTGAACCGACAAGCATTAACACTAGTCCTTGTGGATACAATATTGTCTTACAGCGATAATCTCGTGCGGCTTGCGAGGCTATCATTCTTACATGGTATAGCTGGGTGTATCCTACTCTATTTCTACCTAGACGCATCTAATTCACACACATTATATACTTCTCCAAAAAAAGACAACGCTTCAATTTCCGAACCCAAACAAACTTTTCTCTCCTTTGTTTCATGTCAGGCGATCTTTCTCTCTCCTCAATTGCAGGCGTGAGCTTTCTCTCTCCCCGAGTTCTCTCTGTTCTGCAATTTTTGCTTTCTCTACTTCATCATTATTCAGTATTATTTTGAAATCAATCAAAAATTTGATTGATTTGACATAGAAGCCTCCGATTCAGCTTGGTGATTGAGGTAGATCACAAAATTCTCTCAGATTCATCAATGCTATTGAAAACACAAGTGGTTCAACAACAAATTTCATCAATTTCATACTAAAACAAACTTTCATATCTTAATTTTCCTTCAGATGGAAAATGAATTAGAGCCATAAGTTTAATGAAGGTAATGTTATTTGATGAAGAAGGTAGTATTCATCAAATTATCATATTCTTCCATACATATTCAAGGTCAAATTGTTCAAGTGACGAACATGTTATTTTCCCTTCACAACAGAATGTAGTATACATGACGTTTTTGATGATGATGTTGCTGAGAATTTTGAATTTTTTGATTTCATATGCATCAACATGCAAAGTTAAATTTATGAATGAACATGGGAATTTAATACTGCTCTATTCTGAAGGCTGGGATTCTAGGGATGATGAATTTTTCAAAATGAGATTATGTTCTTGAATGTAAAAGTAGTACTGCATGCTAATAAATCTAGATTCATTGAAGTTTAGTTTCAATATAACTAGCATTATAGTCGATCGAATCCAAGTTCATTACATATTAGTTTCCAAATAACTAGCTAAAATGCCCAATGAATCTAGGTTCATTACAAATAAATTCTATAATTTACTAAGACAAGATGAACTGTTGATGAATCTAAGAATACATACTAATGAATCTGGATGATTGTAGTGAAGAATTTGGTAGAGTGACATGATAAATCAATAATGCTTACTTTTTGATTTTCCTATGATAATGAAATTGAAGACTAGGAGATGATGGATCTATTAAGCTAAAATCACTTTTTTAAGATTAGAAGTAAGACTGAAAGATAATGGATCTAGATTCATTGAAGTTTAGCTTCAATACAATTAGCATTGTAGCCTAATGAATCCAGGTTCAGTACAACTTAATTTCAAATTACTAGCTAAAAATTTTTTATATAATTCTGGTTCATGATATATTAGTTTCTAAATAACTTAGACAACATTAGTTTACAATGAATCAGAAAATACATACTAATGACTCTGGATTATTTTGGTGATGAATTTGATAGCCATAGATGATAAAAATTTACGCTTAGTTTCTGAAATTCTAGTTATGTTTATGATTCTGAAGACTAGGATATAGTTTAAGAAAAAGTAGCATTGCAAGATGATAAATCTAGATTCAAAAAAGTTTAGTTGCAAAATAACTAGTACTATAGCTTAATGATCAAGTTACTTTGAATGCTTATGCTTTGATTCTGGTGCTGAAGTGTGCAACAAATGTTGGTTTCTCTAAAGGATACCAGATTGTGTGGAGGAAGATTTGGGAGATGTACGTACCCCCAATGTTTCAAATGTTCATATGGTGCTTTGGTCATGGTGCTCTTCTATCGAGGGGGAACATGCAAAGTAGAATAAAATGCATCTCTAGCTTGCCACCATTGTCCTTGTCGATTTGAATGTGACCTCCAAGCATTGTTGTTATGCGCACATGCTCCTCTCGTGCAAAATGGGTACCCTTCCAAAGAGATTTGTGAAGCTAAATTGTGATGTTGGGCTCTTGGGCAACGACGATGTGGCTTAGGAGTGGTCTTGTGAGAATAATTGAGATGTGTGCATTTTAGGAGCAGGGTGCAAGCAAGTAAGCGGGAAATGAAGTGTTGCAGTAGTTGAAGCCAATGCAAATTTTTTAGCTTCCAGCTAGGTCTACAAGAAGGTCATTGTCGTCTCGTTTTAGAGAGTGATTCTCTTGAAGGTATTATTTTTTTTAATGTACTTTTTGCTTCTTTTTCATGTCTACATAATGCTCTTAATGAAATCTTAGAGTTAGCAAACTCTTTTTCCTTCGATTTGTAGGTGTCATGTCATGAGACACAACAAATGACTAATATTCTAGCTTTACTACATTCAATGGACTTTTAAACCAGAGGTTGGATAGGTGAGGGCCCCCATTGTCGCTGATATGGTGATGTACATTTGTAATGTACATTCATAAGAGGTCATACCAAAAAAAAATGACATCATGTTCATTACAAAACAGTTTTAAAATAACTAGTTAAAAATTTTAATGAAATCAAGTTCACTACAGATCAGTTTTTAATTATTATACAACCTTTTTTTTTGAAAGGAATTATTATACAACTTAATGAATCAAGAATTTATTCAACCTTGCTTTAAAAACAAAGTAGGTAAAAAGGCTAATGAATCTAGGTTCAGTATAAAATTAATTATAATTAACTACTATTACACAGTAATAAATTTGTGGATGTCCAATTCTCTCCAGATGAAGCGCATCCTAGGATGTAGCAGTCTCAACAATTGGATCAATGAATATGTGAAAAAAGATGTTGAATCTGCAAATAACAAGCAATGATTCTTATTGCTTGAAATTTATACGTTCTTAACTTGGATGTACAGTTGCAATGAATTTCAGAAGATTATGATAAATCAAGATTCACATAAAATTCACATCATTAAAAGAAGAGATTTAGTCAATCGTTTATAACAAACAATACCATATGCACATTACAACAATCACATAATATTAACATTATAAGTTCTTAAGTCCAAACATTTAAATTTCACACGTTGTTTCTCCTACTGATGTAATGTATCGCAACTCTGTTTTGCATATAAAATTATTCAAGATAATATTTGGCTCAAACAAGACAATACTTGCAGCGTATCAGGCTCTCAAAGCGTTATATGTAGTTTTCGCTTATTAAGAAAGGACCAAATGAAAGACACATGTTAAAGGAATTTATACTTGGAACATAAGTAAATCTGAAAAATTTAGCAAACCATC
>ONZA01006011.1:7619-20249 GCA_900322205.1 Kewa caespitosa
GTCAATGCTATGATCATAAATGCTAATTTGCCTTATAGTTTGTGGGGTGAGGCGTTGTTAACCGCTTGTCATGTGCATAATTGAATACCTTCTAAGACAATTAAGACATCTCCATATGAAATATGGAGAGGAAGACAACCTAATCTCAATTACATAAGAATCTGGGGTCGTATAGCGTTTTATAGAGTTACAGAATCGAAAAGAACAAAGTTAGGACCTAGAGCTTTGAAAAGTGTTTTTGTAGGGTATGCTTAAAATTCCAAAGCCTACAGAATGTTGGATTTGGATTCAAATGTTATAGTGGAATCAAGAGATGTTGAATTTTTCGAAACCAAGTTTATTGGTGATTCCATTAATAATCCAAATACTACAGAAACACATAATTCAACAAATGGGCATGACTCTCCTTCTTCACTAAGCAAGAAAAGGAAAGTCATTCCACAGGCTCAAATAGAAGCGCCTGATGACATATCATTCGTTAATCATTTATTTGTTAATCAATCCATAGGTTCATTTTTTATTATATTTTTTTCGACTTGATATAAAAATTTTCAGAATACTTTTTTTTTTTTTTTTTGGCTGGTGTAGGAAGAGGTACTTATGGGAAGACAATACAAGGAACCCTTACAAATGTTTCGAAATTAAATATGTTCATAGAAGGAGGAGATGTCAACGAGAGAGAATTTATGGTGGTTTATGTGTAACGTTATCTTCAGTTTTCTTCTTGTCAATTACATCAATTTCATTGAATTTCAATCTATATGTTTTTGTTAATGCAGATATTGAGGTATTCTGCAAAATCAAATTCATTGTTTTTTTTTTTTTTCTCAAACTTTACCTCTTTTATTAGTTTGCTTCTAGTTTTTTCGTTTTGGAGTCACTAGAATTGCAACAGATGACAAAGGAATCAGATTTTGTAGCACTGATACAAAAGTAAAGGATGAACTTTGTTCATATTTTATGTTGTATGCACGCATAGTAGTCTCTCATGTGTTGCTTAAAGTGTTATGAGTTGTTGAGCAAATTTCGTTAAGAATATTGATTGGCAGAATTTTGGTGCGTCACATAAGTGTTGTGGCGTGTAATTGGTGCAATGTTTTTAATTTGCTTGGCGAAAGATAAACACTTTGTCATTTTATTATATTTTGTTTCTTTGTTTCATCGTCAACAAAAATATATGGAGTTAAGAGATAGTGGATCATGAACTTTTTGATGCGTATTTTCATTTGCAATCAGTTTTGATCTTTTCTTAGTAGCTACATTTTAGTAAAATTGGTCCACCATTGTTTTTATTGAATTTTGAGAATATTATTTTTATGCACTTGTAATATATGATAACTTTAAATAATTAAAATCATCTAAGTCTAAGCATAGAATAACATGTTCTCAATCATAATAGGATGACAAAATAGTGGCGGTTGTACATCAAGCGTATTTTCATTCGCAAGGTTTTTTTTTTTCCTATTATGATAAAACATGAGCTAGGCAATGGAGTTATAAATCTAAGTTGTAAGTCAATGCAGGCAATACTAAGAAGAATAGAATAAGGCAGCCAACCTGGAAAGAGAAGACGAGTGGAAAAGTACGGGCCAGGACTGGAGTAGGCGCATGAAGCTAGGGTTCGAAGGTCCACAAAATGGGCTAGGTTTGCAGGTCTGCAGAGTCTACCTAGGAAAAGTATCCTCTCAAGACAATGTGCTCCTTACTCTCCGCTGAAAACTGTTGAAGTATACAAAGAATGAAAGAAGAATCCCCACACGGGGGATGTAAATTATTTATAGGCCCTCAGGGTCAAAAATCTTGCCTCACAACCCATGATGTGAGAATGTAGCCTAAGATATTGGGCCCCTCCAGAACCCAACAAAAAAATAAAGAAAAGAGAGTAAACGAACGCAAAAACGCGCGGAGATCATCCGAGCAAGGAGATTTTTCCTCCTGAAGTCCCAAAAAACCACGGTCATGGCTTACCCATGTTTTTGAGGGGTGTCTGCTTCTCCAAACCGAATCTAACACCCCTCAACGGGCTAAATGTTCTGGTAATTATATACATCTGCGCTATGTCGAGCCTTAGGGATGCCAACAGAGATCAGGACCTAGGTCCTACCAAAGATGATCAAGCTTGGGGTCGCATATACCCCACAATCCATTTACACTATCTAATAGTTGTGTTTTCCATAATGGTGAACTCACTTCACCAACCTGAGATGCCGACCTCACATATAGTCACCCTACATAGATGCAATCTCTCTCACGGTGTCTCACTCGAAGCCCCCCGGGACCGCGACTCACTCCAAGGGTAACCTACATGGTTCTTGAGCACACACTAATGCATTGACCCTATACATCCTTATATAAGCCAACGCCTTCCAAATCGTAGCACAACTACAATTAAGGAACAATACAACTACATAATATCTTATCCCCAAAGTCTATCATAAATTACATAGGAAAATAATCTATTTTCCTAAACCCAATAGGATACTAATTTACAAGATATTATAGCTATATTCACATATGGAATCTTCAATATCATTGATTAGAGTCCAAGTCCAACAGGTGTTGATAAATAAGCCCAATTTATTGATTGTTAAAAGATGGAGTTCAGGGCTAAAGCTAATTGATAAAGCCTCTCTTAGTATTAGTACTAGTGTGGTGCCCGTACGTTGCACGAATTTTTCAAGTAAAATGCGTTATTATTTTTCCTAGTTTGGATGCATTTTATGGTTCTATGTTATTTATAGTGTGATATTCGCATGTTGCATGATTTTCTCAACTGATAGGTATTAAGAAGTCTATTAATTATTTGATTATATATTATTTGTGCTTGATTACATGAGTAACAACAATGTCCGTGTGAGTAGCATATATCGTGTATACAAATATTTTAAAATTAGATTAAAGACGCTAAAATATTTTATTTTGACAAATGACTATACATGTCATCTCATTGATGTAAGCATAGTTTATATTAAGTTTGCCTTATCTCATTTATACATTCGATATTCTTGAGAAAATATTGAGAATTGACGTATTGAGATTGTGGTTGATCACGTTATGTATCTATTATTTTTTATCGATCAAGTTCTTTTTCAGATACGATCCGATTATTTTGATATTTTACAATTAAGAACGAATTTATGGGCATGATATAATATATGATACTTTTTACTAAATTCAAAAAAGCATAATATTTTAATAAAATCCCACTTATTTTGGAGATTGTAGTGGCAAAACAATATCGAATAGGGATGTAACTAGTAGGTTCCGTCTTGGCTCATTACTTCCTAGGCGATCTCGGCGCCTCAGACCTAGGAACATAGCTATAGGCTCCTCTAGACATAGGGTCGCCAAGAAATCTTGTCATTTATTACTTCGGTTGTTTTCTAGCTCGTAGTAATAAATCAAAATTTAATAGAACTTTATTACTTTTGTTGTTTTAATGCCCATACTAAAAAATCACCATTTAGTTTATGGCGCCATTTTTGTTTTTAGAATTTTATTACGTCGAAGGAGAACATTCGTCGTAGTAAATTAACTTTTTTAAAAAAATAAAATAAATGGCGCGGGTTATTCGTCAGGTACACAGACCTTCGATGTAAAAAACTTGACGAAATACATCCATTCTGTAGTAGTGATGGTAAGGACTCGATCGAGGTTGATGCCTATGCTGCCATGTCCCCCTTGGAGTTGAATGGATAGACGTAGGGGGAGAGAGAGGCTCTTTGGGCCGTAATGTCCTCTCTCACTCATGACGGGTTAGCTATCGGGATGCCAAGGAATGTTGGGGCTGCTGATAAGGGATGTGTAGTGGACAATGAGGACGAGACAATGCCATGGATGCTGACATCCAAGTGGCAATGGATGGCCTTTTCAAGGCTACAGAGGATGCCCTAAAACCTTTTCAATGGGGGAAGAGCCAAAGTAAGGAAAGGAGCATTTGATGGTGGTCAAATCCAATCTAAGTAACGAGACATTCAAAGCTAGTGCCATCGCAACCCAGTACTACATTAATGATCCATTTAGTGTCCGTATCCCATGCGAAAATGACGTCCTTGCTCATCCTCCCCAATGTATTGCAATTTACAAGGCGATGTTAGAATTGGGGATAAGGTTCCCAGGCGACCCCTTTATCGTGGAGATGTAGGGTAGTCTGAAGCTAGCGCCTGCTCAAATGGACCCAACTTATTGGGTGACAGTGTTTGCTTGCTTGTCCATTTTCCACATGAAGGGAATGAGAGTAAGGCTTTTAACCTTTAATCACTTCATACATGACGTTTTGCCGATGTTAGGTGGGTTTTCAGCATTTTACGCGGCTCCACTCTACGCTTTAGGTGGCAAGGGTAAGCCTGATGAGTTTCACGACTTGAAACCCAAGTTTTTGTTGGTCCACAATGAGAAACGATTGGAGTTCAATCGGGTAGTGGGACTTTGTTAGTGCCGAGAGAAGATCCTGGATGGGGAGGAGCCTTCCCGGCATTCCTGAGATTTATTGGTCGACCCTAAAATACTTCTAGGTGGAGAAGGTGGATGGGAAAAAAGTTCCCAAGAACTAACCGCAGACTTCGCCTTCTTTCGAAATGAGAGCTTCCTGGTCTACGCTTGGCTTAGCACTGCTCTTCCCCTTGGTAGTGCTCCTCTGCATATCTTCTTTGCTTTTTTATGTATTGTTCAGACTCTAACTGTTGGTTCTTTCTGCAGATAAAGCCAAGGAGCTTTTGAGGGAGGAAGCCAACTTTCGAGAGGTGATGGACCAAAGTGGGCTGGATGAGGCCGTAACTGGATTAACAGGATTTTTGCGGGCCATGGCACCTCAAGTGAACGTAAGTTTTCTCCTTTTTTCTCAGTTCGTCTTGATTTGAGGTCGACTCTTGTACTAACACTTATTTCCTATCCTGGTGAAGAAGCCTATAGGTTCATCTACTTTTGTCCCCTCCCCTACTTCTAGTAAGGAAAAGCCCAGAAGTGCTGATGCTAGCCAGCTCCATCCCCCTGCTTCGTCTACCCAGCTTGAGAAGTGAAAGACCTTTGGGAGCAAGTTTGGACCTCCTAGGCACACCTCCAAGAAACTCAAGATTCATTTTTCTTCGGGGTCAGACTCTTCACCAGAAGAGGATGTATGAATTCCTCCTGAGGCCACCCCGGTTCAGTCGGCGTGTTCCGACTCGAAGGGAAAATTAGTGCAGCTTACCCCAGATCTCTCAAGTAAAATTTCCAAGAATTCCTTAACTCTGAGGATGGACCTTGGTTAGTATCTTGACCTAGCCCCAGAGGAACGTGCCAAACTGGCGAAAGAGCTCGTCCCTACTCTTGCCACCTTGTTTGATCATGGAAAGATGGGTGACAATCGCGAGTGGATGACTAGTGAGTTCTGCAAGACCTTGACAAATGTAAGTCCACTTTTTAAAAAATTTTCGTTTCCTGACCTAGCTTGCATTGCCTAACACATGCTCTTTTGTTTTCTTTGTAATTGCTCTGCTACGGTTTCGGCATGGTGGAGCTGTACGCTGATGAAAGTCTTCCTTGGAGAATAAGGTACAACGCCTTGAGTCTCACGAGAAGCTTGCCCTTGCAAAGTGCTAGAGCTCTAAAGGTAGGGTGGAAGAGCTATAGGCTAAAGTGGCAAAGATAGAGGCCGATGCTGAGAAGTCAAAGGGCCTCAAGAACGAGGTTGAAGGAGCTAGAGACCGAGGTTGAGAAAGCAAACAAACCCAGCAAACCCTTGACAGTTTTCGAAGCTCTGTGGCCCAAATCTTCTCGCCACCAAATGATTCCCAGTGCTGTGTTGCTCGGTACAGGTTCGACGACGTGCTTGACGTTGACGAGCTAAGCCGCCATGTCGACCTTCGTGTCGTCTCTCTCCCTCAGGGATGGGAGAGATGTCCTCTGATGCACATACCCAATATCAAGCCTACAAGGACTACCTGCGAACATCTCGGAGCTAGGTTCTCCCGGGCTCGGTAGAGGGTGCATCTGCTCCACCCATGGTAATGGAGTTGGGCTGGCTCTGGTGGAGATGCTGTTGATCATGAGGCTGAGGCAGCCCAAGATGATGTCAATCAAGAGGTCATAGATGAGGCTGACAAGGAGATGGAGGACAAGGTTGAGCGGGACGCTGGTGATCAGGGAACCAAGGCTAGCCACAGTGCTAATGATGCTAGGGGAGATGCGGATGATAGTTCCAAGAGAAGAAGTAGGATAGTAGGCTTTTGTTTTCTTTTCTTTTTTTTTTCTTTTTTTCTTTTTTTTGTTGTGGAGACTTTGGCCGTTCTTCACCTTTTCCTTTTGTTTAGGCTGTTTGATTTTTGCCTTTGGTTCCCTTTTGGACAATGTTTTTATTTTTTTAGCCATGATTTTTTTGCCTTTTGTTTTTTGGACATATGGGTGACTTTTTGTGTAGGTTTTTGTGTATGTTTTCCCTATTTCATGATTTGTTTTCGATCATTGCTTGATATGTCGTATGTCGTTATTATTGCCTTTGCATGTTGAACCTAGCTAGGTGCGTCGTGTTGCTTAGTGCTGTTTAACTTGGCCTCTGTAAAGTGATGGCCTTGGAGGCCTACCCATTCCCCCCCTTAGTAGTGCCTTGGGGACTTTGGTTCTTTTTCCCCTTGCATTTAATGCGGTCATTTGAGTAGAGTGGCATGCGCAATTTCAGCCACTAATGCTTGCTTCTCGGGCTTTGTGCGCATTATCTCCTAAATTTTTTTACTTTGGGAGACATTATTGCCATGTGTTTTTCATCCCCCGTTTTGTTCTTCACCGTGACCATTCGCTTCCTGTCTCTTCTTGCTATTAAAAGGATGGGTCTCCATCTACCAAGTTGCACCATTTCCCTTTCTCAATCATTCTTCTTGTTATAAAGGCACTTCTTTTTCGATGACTTAATTTTCTCTTTATAACCTAAGACTCCTAGGCTGAAAACCTAGGTTCGTCTGTGAATACGATGATCCTTTGGGAGTCGGACCCGAATCTTCATATTGAACATTATTTAATGATCGGTACCCAAGTAGGTCTTACTTCTCTTACTCATGTATCCCTCAAGGGGCAGACCTTTATCTAACCTGGGTTGTCCCAGTTCATATGATATTCGCTTGTTGTATCCGGATGAAGCATGTGTTTCTAGATAAGGGCAACCCTAATACTCCGTCTTCCATTTCTTCTAGGAGGTTGAGTTTTGCACCCTTCCTTCCCCTGCCTTGGCTGGATATGCAGAACGACAGACAAGCGGTGGAGGACGCGGGAGAGACAAGCTTGGCCATGTCACAACGCTAAATCATATCCTATCCTTGTCACCTCAGGCGTGTCTAGTGGGGTCGTAGAAGAAGACGTGGCTAAGGAAGGAGATGAAGCTTGAAGATGTTAGAGATGAAGAAGATGTCAAAGCTAAAGAAGATGGCGAGGTTGATCATCTTTGCATTTTTCCTTGTATTGAGTAAGCTTCATGTAATAGCTAGCTTGCATTATTTTTCTCGTGTAAGATGTAACTTCCATCAATGAAGGAAATTTTTTCTTTTATCTGCCTGAGCTAACTCCGCATCTCTTTTTTGCCTTGGTTTTGATATCTTTGGTTCTTCTCGCTTTCCAATATCCTCATCTTGTGATATGCGTTGATGATGCTAGGTTCGAGCTACTCATTGCTCTGACTCACTCTACACAGGTGCGATTGCTTTTCCTAAGCTTGATAGCCAACATGGGGCTGAAGAACCTAGGTTTGATGGTGGATCTTGGAACCCGCTTCCGATTTCAGGTCCAGCCCAAGTGATAGAAGTTGAATCCTGTGTTTGGCCCTGGGTTCGGAAATCCATCATTAATTCCAGAGACTAAGATCAAAGGCTAGCCAAAAAGACCCATGTTGATTGCTAGGTCCGAAAACCATATGTTTAGCACTAGGTTCGAAGACTTGAATGTACTGCAAGGTCCAAAAACTTGCTGATTATGCTAGGTTTCGAAATACCTTTGTAAAGTGCCAGACCAAGGGACCCACTGATTATTTCTGGTCCGAGGGCCTGCGATTAATGCAAGGTCAGCAAACTTGCTAATTATGCCAGGTCAAGATACCTATGTAAAATGCTAGACATAGGGACCCGCTGATTATGTTAGGTCCGAGAGCTTGCGAGTAATGCCTATTCCAAAAATGTGCTTATTATGTCAGGTCTTGATACTTGTGTAAAATACGAGACCCATGGACCGGTGATTAAGTCTGGTCTGGGCCGGCGGGTAATGCTAGGTTAAGAAACTTGCTGATTATTCCGAATTCGGATACCTTTGTAAAATGCCATACCCAGAAACTTGCTTATTATGTCAGGTCCAAGGGCATGCAAAAAATGACAGGCCCGACAACCTGTTGTTTATGCCAGGTCTGAGTTCTTGTGTAGAATGCCAGAGAAAAAGACCCGCTGATTATGTCAGTTCGAGGACCTACGAGTAAGGCCTGGCCTGAAAACCTGCTGATTATGCTAAGTTGGGTACCTGCGTAGAATGTCAGATCCATGGGCTAGCTGATTATGTTAGGTTAGAGGATCTGCTAGTGAGACAGGCCTAGAAACTTGCTGATTATGCAAGGTCTGGGTACTTGTGCAAAATGCCAGACCTAAGGACTGACTGATTATGTCAGTTCTAAGGATCTGCAAGTATGGCAAGGCTCGGAAACTTGCGTTTTATTCCAGGTCTGGGTACTTGTGTAAACTACAAGACCCAAGGACTCGCTGATTATGTTAGGTCCAAGGATCAGCGAGTAAGGCCATGCCTCGAAACCTGCAAATTATGCCAAGTCTAGGTACTTGTGTAGAATGCCAGACGCCGGGGTCCTAATGATTGTGTCAGGTCCGAGGATCTACTGTAAGGCTAGGCACGGAATATTGATGATTTTGCCAAGTCCTGTACCTTTGTAAAATGCCTGACCTAGGGACCCACTGAGTATGTCAAGCTCGAGGATTTCCGAGTAAGGACAGGCCTGGAAACCTGCTAATTATGCCAGGTCCGGGTACTTGTGTAAAATGCCAGACCTAGGGACCCACAGATTATGTTAGGTCTAAGGATTTGCAAGTAAGGCCAGACCCAGAAACTTGCTGACTATGCCAGGTCTGGGAACCTTTGTGAAATGCCACACCCTAGGACCCGCTGATTATGTCAGTTTCGAGGATATGCTATTAAATCTAGGCCAGAAACCTGTTGATTATGCCAGGTCCAGGTACTTGTGTAAAATTCCATGAAGGCAAAGAAAAAAAGATGATAGGAATGATACATCTATCTCATTGCTTTCGAAAATAGGGATGTTTACGGGGTCCCACCCATCACATGAAAAGATAGGGCTGTTCAAGGGGTGCCCACCCCATTACAAAAGATATGTCGGCTGTAGAAGCGTGCCCATCCTTGTTGCTTGGATAAGTAGGCTGTTGAAGGGTTCCCACCCTAGCAGTGATCTTGCATTGTCAGACGTGATACTTCCTCTGGTTGTTAGCATTCCACGACCTAGGTAGTTTGTTCCCCTGTAGGTCTTCCAGTTCGAAGGTCCCCAGTCTAAATTACCCTGGAGACCCTGTAAGGCCCTGCCCTTGGTCCGTCCCATGACTAGTACTTTCTGTCTTCTTTAGCACTAGATCATTCAATAGGAGAGGTGTTTCCTTGACCCTAGCATTGTAGCCCTTAGTCATTTTGTGCTTGTAGATTTCCATTCTTAGCAAGGCATCCTCTCTGATCTTTGGTAGTAGATCAAGGAAATAATTTAGCTTGCCGTCATTCTACTTCTCGCTGAAGTGGGATACCGGGGCTGTGGGTACTTTGAACTCAATGGGGAGTACAACTTTTGATCCGTACACCAACATGAAGGGTGTTTTCCTTGTTGTGGCCTTCTAAATCGTCCTAATGGCCCATAACACTTTGTATAGATTTTCCACCCATAGCCCCTTTGCATCGTCCATCTACATCTTCAACCCATTAAGAATGGTTTCGTTGGTTGATTGGGCTTGCCCATTTGATTGGGGCCTATCCACAGCTGAGAACTGGGCACGGAGTGAGGAACTCGGCCAGATTTAGAGTGTTGAACTTTCACCCATTCTTGAATGTTATCTCCCTGGGAGTGCCGAACCTTGATATGATGCTTTGTTAGATGAACTTCCTCACTTCAGCTTCCATTGTCGTCCTTAGTGGTTCAGCTTTCACCCACTTGGTAAATTAGTCGATAGCTGCGATCAAGAATGTTAAGTGGCCAGGAGATCGTGGAAATGGCCCCAAAGTTTGAAGGGTAGGGGCTCTACTACGCGAAATATTTCCATAGCTAGGAGCCTAGGAATGGCTGCATAAATCTTACACTTCTCGCATCTGGACACCATGTGTATACCGTCTCCTTGCATAATCGGCCTTTAGTACCCAGTTCTTAGGGATCGCTAAGCTAGAGCTATTCGTCTGGTGTGTGACCCAAAGGATCCTTCGTGGAGATCTTTCAGGATCGTCTCTCCAATACGAGGTGGGACAAATCTCCAGAGCGGGTTGCCGAAGGTGCGCTTATATATAAATCCTTCTCAATAAACAAACCACCTGCTTAGCCTCTGTTGGATTGGCATGGAGGATGCTATCTTTTAGGCAATTGATAATGGGGACCATCCAGTTGTTGGATTAATACAGGGTATTCACTTCTTTCTTTTCTTGATGTTGGGTTCTTCCAGGACTTACCAAATGATTGACCTAAGAAAGCCTTCAATTGCAAAGCTAGCTAGCCTAGACAGGGCATCGACTTGCTATTTCTTAGAATGGGACACATACTCCAGCTTCACTTTCTCCAGCTTTGCAATTTCATCTTTTGACTCTCCTCAGATATGACTTTATGTTTTCCTCCTTGGCTTCGAACATTCCATTTACTTGTGAAATTACGAGCTATGAATCCATTTTGATCACCAGGTTCTTCCCCCCTGCTGCCTTGGCCTTGTGTACCACGGCTAGCAAGGCTTCATACTCAGCTTCGTTATCGAAGGCGGGGAACTGAAACTTGAGAGCATACTTGAAGGTTTCTCCTTATAGGGAGACTATCACTACTCCTCCTCCGCTTCATTGTTTGCAAGAGGACCCTTCTACACTAATCACCCAATTTTTAGCCTACATTTTGGGTTGCTCAGCAAGAGGTATGAGTACGGAGATGAAGCCATCCAGAGCTTGTGACTTGATGGCTCTCCTAGGCTCGTAGGAGATGTTGTATTGGGAGAGTTCCAATTCCCACTTCTGAATTCTTCCAGCTTGCTTAATCCTCCCTAGCACCATGTTTAGGGGCTATTACTCATGACGATAATAGGGTGTGATGCGAAATATGGTCGCATCTTCTTAGCGGTGATGAGAGGGGCCAGAGAGAATTTCTCTAACTGAGAGTACTAAAACTCAGCCCCAGCTAGGGCATGGATGGTGAAGTAGACTGGGTGATGCACCTTCTGGCGTTCATAGGCCTTGGTGAGGTACATGTAAAACTTCTGTCCAATGTTAGAGCTGAACATCCTAGGTAGGTTCCTCAGGCGAGCCTTCAGTTGCTCGAATGCCTTGTTGGCCTTGTTAGACCAAGAAAAAATTTCCTTGTTCCGGATCGCCAAGAAGAAAGGGATGCACAGGCTTGAGTACCTAGACATGAACCTATTGAGTGCTGGCACACACCAAGTTAGCCTCTGAGTCTCCTTCAGGTTCTGGGTGGTTTCATTCACGATGGCTTCGACCTTGTCGGGATTGGCCTGGATTCCATGCCTGTTCACCATGAAACCTAACAACTTTCAACTTTTGAATCCAAAGACAAAATACTTTGGGTTCAACTTCATCTTGTATTCCCTCAGGGTCTTGTAGGTTTCCCTGAGGTCGGCAGTGTGGTCTGGTGCTGTAGGGACCACGGCCCTCCCGCGGGTGGCGGAAGTTGAATAAGGCATGTGTCGCCCCACGGAAAATGGTGCGTATTTGGGGGGTTAAATTATATTTTCTATTGGGTGATAAATGACACAAATGGGGTGTTTAGAGTCGCCACATTATTCTTAGAAAAATACAAAAACCAATCTTTTGACTCCTCGATCTTATAACCAAGGGCTAAGTTGGGAGCGATGGCATGAATTGGATGTGGAATGCATCCAACCAAGCTCCCTTGGTTCACTGCTAAATTGAGGAGTAGTTGGAAAGTTTTTGGGAATTTGACAACTTCTTCTAGTGCTAGAGTCCTTCTGCTTTGGGATTCTAATTCTAGTATTTCAGTGACTTGTATTTGTGAAATGGGTCAATGCCTCATTTGTAAAGTTCAGATGCAGCAAAATGGTTTCAGTTCAATGATGGGAGGTGTTTATGCGAGGAACACTAAGCAACAAAGGGAATCTTATTGGGACTTTCTTGAAGCTAAGATGGCTGGTTCCATTGATCCCTGGCTTATAGGTGGGCATTTCAATGTCACCTCTCACTTTGGTGACAAAATCAATGTTGCTGGGCAATGTACGTGAGATACTCAGCTTAGATATGTGATTGACAGACTTGATGTTAGTGCATGTCCAATTATGGGGCCTTCTTTTTCTTGGTCCAATAGACACACTACTAGAGATTTAGACTACAACAACTTTAGGGGCCACGACCCTCCCGCTCTCGGACGGGGGGAGGCAGCAGTTGAATAAGGCGCGCGTA
>ONZA01006011.1:54931-67265 GCA_900322205.1 Kewa caespitosa
TTTTTTTTTTTTTTTTTTTTTTTTTTTTTTTTTCTGGTTTGATGGGTTCTGATGCTTCATAAATATCTGTAGTGCTCTCCTCTATTTCTTGTAATGGGTTTATTAATCGTACACATATGCAGAGAAAGTTGGTTCTTCTTCATGTAGCTTTAGAGATTAAGAGGGCAGGTTGGGAGATGGATGAAAACAAAGCTCCAGGTATTGATGGTTTCACTGTTGGTTTCTACAAAAGATCTGGGAAGTTGCTGCTTCAGATGTGACGGTGGCTCTTTTGAGTATGCTAAACGAAGGCAAAATTCTCAAGGTGTTAAACTGTACCAGTGTCTCTTTTGTGCCGAAACTATAAGTGAATTCAGGCCCATAGCATGTTGCAATGTCCTTTCCAAGGTTATGGCTAAGACCATAGTCAATAGGCTCAGAGGGTACTTAACTGAACTTGTCCATAAGGAACAATCTGCCTTTGTTCTGAGAAGGTTGATTTCTGATAATGTTATAGTTGCCCATTAAATTGTTAGGCACTATGGTTAGAAGCATATCTCTCTTACATGCCTTAGGAAAATTGATCTCAGGAAAGCTTATGACTCTAGTGATTGGGCCTTTCTCAAGCAAGTTCTACAGTATTACGGGTTCTATTTGGTTGGTTTCGGCCTAGGCTCTTTTCCAAGCCCATGGGCTTGTTCCCTACCCCATCGTCATTCTTCTGGTTTTTGATTGAGACCATCCTCTTCGGCCCAACCTTTCCCATAGGAGTGTGCCTCTCGACAGGTCTGAATGACATGGACGAAACTTTGGCCCCCTCTACTGTCCAAGGGGCTTCGGCCGCTGACCCTCATCCCCCTTTTAAGGGCAGGACAAGGGGTTCTCCCGATGGTAGGCCGAGAAGACCCTTTCTCCCCTTCAATAAAAGGCCTGGTGGAGAGAGGGACGAAGGGTTGCACCGTCGAGGGTCACCTTCGGTGCTAATGGAAGATCATCCTTGATGGAGCGGTACTTTTGGAAGGTTCCAGAAGGTACGGAAGGGGGCGCGTGTCCCTCATGTGCCCGGATCTGGTTGGTGGACCCCTGGCCCATTTCCTTGCTAAGCGTAAGGGAGGAAAGTCCATGAGGATAGGTCATAACCCTAAACATTCTTTGGAAACATCCTATAAATAGGAGGCAAGCACTTCTTTCAAGGTAAGAAAAAATAGGTTGCCAAACTAGTTCTGATTGAGATTACACACTTTTTCTCTCTAGAGTATTGAAGCCTCTCCCATTTCTCAAGGAAGATTTGAGTACCCTATAGAGCATTTAATTTGCCCCTTTGGGCAAATCCATTATTCTTGGACTCTCCTGACTGGCTTGATCGTCGGAGGACTGTTCCCTGGACCACTCCGGAGGTACTTCACGTGCGTTCTTTGTGCAGGTACCCCTCGTCCAATGAAGCGAGTCACCCTTCTCCTCATCTCAAGCTGCCGAGACTTTCATCCCTTTGAGTGTTCAAGGGTCCACTCTTTGTACCCAAAATCACCCCAAACATTTGGCGCCGTCTGTGGGTAGTGGCCAGCCAAGGTTGCATGAGATTGAGGAACAAAAAACACATACAAACACTTTAGTCAAGGAAGACTAGTTCGATGTCGAACCACAAAGAAGACCAGTCAGCCTCGTCCACAGGAAGACGAGGCGTAACCAAGCCCCCTATCACGAGGGAGGAGCTGGTGGCCCTTCAAGCCAACATCCTGGGGAACGTGCATAAGATATGCACGACCCTCCAGGAGAACATCATCCAGCATGTCGGAGCGACGAAGCACCAAGACGGGGGTGCTACGAAGCAGACGAATGAGTGCTCGAGTACCAAACAGGACCTAGATTCGCGCACCACCAAGGTGCTGAAGATCCCCCTTCAACATGAGAGGTTCCAACTCCTCCTCATCGAAGTCTAGGAGCAAGTCAAAAGCCTCCAGACAAAGCGACAGTGCGAGGAGGCATGGAAGGCCTAAAGGAACCATAGCAAACCTCTGACCTTCCATCGAAGAGATGAAGAAGAGGAGGAGAGTGGCCGAGGGGGAAGTAGAGAGCCCTAGGAAAGAAGACGTCAGGGACATCATCCGACGCAGACAAGCCAAAAGTCTACGGGAGCAGAGGGGTCACGTCCTAACCCGCTTAGGGCCGAAGGACTACGAAAACATCACGGAGAGATTCACGGGATTAGAGATAAGCCCGGACCTTACAATGAAGGTCACTTTCAATGAAGAGATCATGGCTTATCACTTGAACCTGAACTCTTGGATCGAAAAGATAAAGAAGTATAACGGGACTACCTCACCCCGATAGCACCTGATGGACTACAAGGCAGCGATGATGATGCAAGAGCTGAATGATGCCACTTATTGCCGACACTTCGTCGGGACCTTGGAAGGTAGGGCACTTAAGTGGATGGATAGCATCCCTTGTCACAACATTCACAACTTGGACGAGCTATGTTGCATCTTCACTGAGAACTTCATGACTTGCGAGAAGATAAAGAAATGCTCAGAAGACCTCTTCAACATCTGTTAGGGAAAAAAGGAACCGATGAAGGATTACAAGAAACGCTTCAACGACGAGTGCCTAGGGATCACAGATCTCGGCCAGACGATAACATGAACAGCCTACGTCAAAGGAATCGTTAGAGGAAGTGAAATCTTGAAGGATTTTGAACACATGAAATTGAAGAAGGATAAGCTCACCCTACCCTTCGTTCGAGACTATTCATCCAAGCTATTCACGGCTTGGGAAATGTCGGGACGAGACGTAGTGAACAGGGGGCATCGACTAGAGAAGCAGTATGATGAGAAGCCGAGACCATCAAGGAACGAAAGACGAAAGGCTGAAACGCTGACAGTCGAGAAGCCTCAGTTGAAGAAGAAAGCATCGAGAAGAGGGGGAGGTAGACGCGGGTTCAAAGGGCGAGGGATGCCATAAAGAAAAATGCCGGAGAGCCCCGCGGTGAATCAAATCTTGAATTGCAATCAAGAAGCTGTCTTGGCAAAAATTGACCCCAAACTGCTACCCGACGCAACCCTGATGAAGGAAGGCACGAAGAAGAGTTACTTCTTTAGCCAATACAACAAAGAGCACGGGCATAGTACGAGGCACTGCCGGGAATTAGGTTCACACCTTTAGAAATTGGCCAAGGAGGGGGAACTCAATTCTTTCCTCAAAGACAAGGGTGCGACAACTGTCCCGCCAGGCCAAGGGGCAACAACCGAGCTTGTGGCCTCAGGATCCTCTTCGGACTCCAATGAAGTGGATCTCATCTCGGGTGGCCCGGCAGGAGGTGTTCTTACAATCAAAGCAAGACAAGCTCACCTCTTATCCCTCGATCGAATCATGTTTATTGAGGAAGTTCCCAAGTTTCGGAAGCATATCACTTTTGATGAATCGGGCATGAGGCCCCTCCAGTTCCCTCACGACGAACCCCTCGTTGTCGAGGTAAAAGTTGCCAACACATTGGTCAAAAGAGTCCTAATAGATATGGGAAGCTCAGTCAACGTGCTCATAGCCAGTTGCCCCATTGACCTTGGCTACACCTTGGACATAGTGATACCCAGCACTCACCAGCTGGTAGGCTTCGGCGTCAACAATGTCCTAGCAATGGGAAGTATCCAACTCCCGGTAAGGATAGGACCGAAGAATGAGGCCAGGCGTGTCATCTCGGAGTTCGTCGTTGTTAATGTCCCTCTCCCGTACAACGTCCTCCTCTGGAGACCGACGTTGAATAAAATCAATGGAACTCCCAACGTGATGCAGCTCACGTAGAAATTCCATTGGGACGATGGGAAGTAGAGAAGATCCTTGGCGATCAAAAAGCAGCCCGGACATGCTACATCCAATCCCTGAACAGCTAGAAAATTATTCAAGAGAAAACGCTGCCACCCACCGAGACCAATGCCTTGGCCCCCGCCGGGAACAGATCAAGGAAGAGGAAGAAGGAAATTTATGACTAAGTAGTCATTGTAAAGATATAGGACGTTACCCCCACGAAGAAGGAGAAGGGGAAAAAAGTACAGTGCCTCATGGTAGACATCATCCCACCTGAGGTCGTCGACACAAGGAGCAAAGAAAAAGAGAGAGCCACCCCTTCGGGTGGCAGGTGGAGGTCATCTTGGACCCCTCTCATCCAGAACGACTCACGTACCTTGGTGACGTGCTGGACGTGACCAACAAGGAGGAACTGATAACGCTCCTCTACGAGTACCAAGACATCTTCACCTTCAAACCGGACGAAATACCCGGCATCGACAGATCTCTCATGGAACACAACCTTGGAGTAAACCCCAAGCTTAAGCCCGTTAAGAAAAAGAAGAGACATCTTGGCAAAGAGCGAAGTCGAGCTGTGTCAGCTGAGGTGAAGGAGCTTCTTGAAGCCGGTTTCATAAGAGAATGCCGATACCCTAAGTGGCTCGTCAACATTGTGATGTTGAAGAAGGTGACCGGGAGCTGGAGAATGTGAATAGACTTATACAGATTTGAACAAGATTTGCCCGAAGGACCACTTCTCGCTCCTGAGGATAGACAAGCTTGTCGATTGTACCACCCCGGGGGCAAATGAACTCAGTCTACAACACGGTTAGACGATGCCCCACCCCGTGGGCAAATGAACTTAGTCTACAACACGGTTAGACGAGGCCGCACCATGAGGGCATTAAACGTAGTCTACGACACGTCTAGACAAAGCCCCACCCTAGCGTCAAATGAACTTAATCTACAACACGGTTAGACAAAACCCCACCCTGGGGGCAAATGAACTTAGTCCACGACACGGCTAGACGAAACCCCACCCTGGGGGCAAGAAACAAAGAACTTCATTCAAGTCTGCGAGATGCAAAAGTGGACGAAAGGTAAATGTAGATATCAAACGCAGAAACAAATAAAGGTGAAGGGATGAGACCCCGTCCTAGGGGGCAGATGATCATCAAACTCTCTTATATTTCATTAAAGTCTTTTACAAAGATTATGATATACAAAGATAAAATCTGAATGCTGAAGGAAAGATAATACGCCAAGTTCTTCCGTAGGGGGAAGAGCCCTCCCTAATCTGGCTGAGGCGCGCAACCGAGGAGACAGGAGAGAGCCAAAGTGGTCACAAGGAGAACCAAGGGTGGTGTAATAGATACCTAGGACGAAGCATAATACGCTAAGTTCTTCCCCCCGTAAAGGAACATACCCTGAGCACCAGATCTACCATCTTGACCTAGCACCTCTCCAAGGATCGAAGCTTCACTGAAACTCATTTCCGCGTGGATAAGGTACAACATCCGCACGCTGCTGTGACACCCGGCCTCATGAAAAGAGTGTCGGGAGGCAACGAGGCAAGGTCAAGTTCATCGTCTGGCCCATGATCGAAGAGCGGATAAAGGTCAACCGACTAACCACTTGGATGTTCAATTGTCGAAGGACTGCCACCCGATAGCCTGCCACCCCCGGACACACGAAGGAACGACGGAAGAGTTCAAGAGGTTCAATGCTGAACCATCATCATCTCCCGCCATCCCCTCATAAGTCAAGGATGTTAATCATCGGAGAGTAATGAGATAAGCAAATCGACCCCATATAGGCCACGATCATTAAAAAACATTAAACATGGATCGAACATGGGGATGAGACCACCAGGGTAGTCGTAACCATGAACGAAGCCCATCTCACCTTGGGAGAGAGAAGAGAAAGAAACGAAAAAGGAAGAACATTGAGAAGGGAAAGGCATGTTCTTTACTCAGAAAGGAAAATGAGGAAGAAGGGGGAAGGTTCAAGGAGAAAGTGACACAAGGGCCCCCCTTTTATAGTCAAAGTCAAGTACGGTCAACGACCCAAGTCATTTAAGGAAAATAGGGGATATGCGACACATGGCGTAACATCCCTCAAGAAGATAATGAAGGCAATCTGAAGCAGTTTCCAAGGAGATAACGCCTCGATCCGTGAGTCTCATTAAAAAGCCCCAGAAAAATTCTATGTGACGAAGATCAAGATCCCACCCTGAGTGCTACTACGAGTGCACAACACAAGACGGAAGCCCAACCCTCGTCTAACCCCCATCGTCGCCTACGCCCAGCCTTACTCGAGTGGGGGCTAGTGGACAAAGGACAACTACAGTTGACGAAGGACGACTACCTCTCGTCCACTGTTTCATCGAAATTCTCTAGCTCCCGTCACACCCAATAGAAACCAGTCGACCAAGGCCGGGACAAACAGAAGAACGAAGTATTACACAACAAAGATAGATCATTTCCATTGCAAAAACAAGCTTGTTCAAGATTTACTTTAAAACAAAAGAAAAAAAAAACAACTCTCCTCAAGAAGAAGGGGAGATGGGGGAAGAAACGTCGGCCGTATCATCTTCAACGACATCATGAACCTGGGGCAAAGAGACACCCTCGGCAGCACCCTGCAGGGGAGAGAGGTCCTCACCGGTCCCTTGATCCTCATCCTCCACGTCCAAAGCAACCTCGGCATGAGGCCCAAGGTGATCCCTGATGGCATCCCGGTAGTCGGTGTTGAAGTCTGAGAGGTCAGTGAGCGAGGCCTTGCGGTAGTGATCCCGAGGGTTCAACCCCAGCTCCTCAGCATAGGCCTCCTCAGTCGTCGATGTATCTTCCCTCACCTGAGAAAGGAGCATCAAGACCTGTCTCGCCAACAAGGCCGAGTAGCCCTCAATGGAGTCGAAAATGTCCATGGAGGGCTCCCTAAGGCTCTCTAGGAATGCTCTCTCGGAAGCGAACATCTTGTCTTCCAAGGACTTGTAAGCAGCCTTCGCCGCCTCTATCTCGGACTCCTTCTTGACAAGCTCGGCTTCAAGAGTTGCGACCTTCTTCTTCTCCTCAGCCATCTCACCCTCAACAGCAGCAAGCTTCGTGTCGACCTCAACCTTCCCCTCCTCAAGAGCACTACAACGCTTGGACAACCAGTCGTTCTCCTTCTCAGCTTTCTTCTTGGCCTCCTCAGCCCTCTCCTTAGCCGATACAACTTCGTCTCTCTCCCTCTCAACATCCTGGGATGACACCTCCCGGCTAGCCATCATGGTGTAGTAATGACAGAGGAGCACTGCCTACACAAATAGAAGGCAAGTTAGCCCGAAAACAAAAAAGAGACCCGTGAAGCAAAAAAAAGGGAGACATACCACTGCAGCCAGACGACGGACCATATTCTCGGTAGTGCCCGGATGATCCTCCAAGAACCTCTCGTCCTCCTCAGTTACGGCCCTCCTTAGGAATGATGCGGCCACCTTCTTCCTCTCCTCTGGGGTACAAGAGAGGTACCGAGGAAGAAGGCTCCTCGGTAAGAGGCTACCCCTCGATTTTACCCCTGCGGGAGGCGAAGGGGGAGGCAGCAAAGAAATGAGAGGCTTCTTCTGCTTATCCTTGACGGGCTCGGATAGAGGGTTCCGCGCAGCGAGCCCCATGACGACCGCCGTCGGAACGTCCCTCTAGGGACTCCATTCCGAAAAGACCTCCACCACATTCTTCAGATCCTTTCCGATGCCCGCCTCCTTCGGAGGCTTAGGCACCGAATAGCTTGTCGTCATAGGAGAAGATGCAGAGCCAACCATCCACCTCTTGTGCTTCAACCCGGCACCCTTCTTTTGGCTGTCATCCCTCTGCAAGGACAGAAGACGAGGGGTTAGAGACAGAGCACAAAATCGATAAGAAGGCATTAAACACGAAACTCACCACCTTCGCCTCAACAAGGATGAGCTGGTTCTTGACCACCATCCTGGCCTGGAAATAGTCATGCGATGAGACTCCCATCTTGTCCGGACCTGTCGTGTTGGAAAATAGCAAATCAGGAGCTAGTTCTTCGGCCAGCAAACAGGAAGAGTTAATAAATAATGATGAAGGGACAAGTCATCTCAAAAGTAAAACAAAGGAAAAATACCCCAGTCCACGGCATTGCTGATCCCATGGTACACCAGAAACTCCTCCTCCACGAACCACTTCCTCTCAGGTATCCACCAAAGGGGCAATTTCACCCAAATCTACATTTCCATCTTCCGAAGCTTCACCTCGTAGTCGAAGAGCTTCAGGGAGGCCTTATCTTTTACCAAAGGTATGCTGAAGGAGACCGGTCCCAGAGAGGAACTCAACTGAGGGATACCGTCCAAGAAATCGTCTTTGTGGGCCTCAACATAATAGTACTTGGAGACCCAATCCTCTTTCTTGGACGGCATCGTGGGGCCGAAGACGTACTCGTGTCTTGGCTTGAATTAAAAAAGGGATTTCACTCTTTGGTGCTGCTTGGGGGCATTGGTCACGAGAGACTAAAGGGTAAGAGTGGGGTTTATTTTATGTACTTTGCAAAAAATAATAAAAGACGTGATATGTCCCGAAGTATTAGGGAGAAGCTGCGCCGGAGCGACACCGAGAGCCCTTAGTAAAGGAAGGGCAAAGGGATGAAGGGGTAGTCGGAAGCCGAACCTGCCTGAGAGCTTAAGAAAGGCAAGGGCACCCTCAGGGGCATCAACCATCGACCCCCGTTCTGGCGCTATCAAGATCGACCTGTCGGGACATGCGACCGATGTCTAGTAGGAGTTACGCTCATTGTCTGGTATCACTCAACTACTGGGTATGGTGCTCGAATCCATATTCCAAACCGCTTTTTCCTCCTCTGTTCTCTTCGGCTTCCTCCTCCTCACGGCTCCTTCCATACCCGGAGGGATGGTGTACGGGGGGAAGAAAGCTATAGTGATCCTATCGAGATCCAGGGCACGACAATACAGCTGGAACCAGGGCAAGACAAAATTAAGGTTAAAAATTTCTTACCAAAAGACGAAGCCGGCTCCGAACTATGGTCTAGAACATGCTTCCTTCTTCCAAAGTGCTTCGGCTTGACGACCTCAACGGACGGTGGGTAGGTCTCGTCACCAACCTCGTAGGGTGCTCTACTGGCTGTTTGTTTAGTTCGAGCCATCTTCCTAGCCACAGTATACACGTCCAACCTGCACCGGTACCGTCAAGCTCGCTGGTGCCAAAGCACAATCGTTCTTATTTTTATGGGTATCTTTTCCTATCGCGTCGGCATTGCTCTCCGACGACTTATTACTAACATCCTCAGGGCGAGGAGGCCAAGGGTCCGACGAGGGGTCAACCCTCTCCTCCTGACCGACGGACAGGGGTCCCTCCGCCTCATGGAAGTTATTCACGACGATCTCCTGGCCAAGGTGGTCCTCGGCCCGAAGGGGGGTTTCCCCGGGGTTGGATCCCTAGGGACGAAGACCCTCGTCCCCGACGAAGAGCCAAAGCAATTCCGCCGCATCCCTCAAGCGCTCTAAGCAGGACTCCGTGGTCATCTCGACGAAGGCCCCGAGGACGGGATCCCATTCAAAGCAGTTAAGATACATATTAACAAAGGGATACGAAGATACCTGAGAAGGAGATGACGCAGCAGTGAAAAATGATGAGGCCCTTGGTCCTGAATGCGATAGTTCCTCTTTCTAAAACTCAAAAAATGAAGAGCAAATGAAGGAAATAGAGGTGAGAGGCCTCGTATTTTTAGTGGCAAGGGTTACCGGGGGTGAGAAGTCGTGCCTATTTGGCGAAAAGTCACCTCCTTCGAGAACGTTCCCATACAAGACTCAGAACCTGCCACATGTCTGCCATGCTCCAAGAACCACCTCCAAAGTGACATTTCCAAAGCAGCGGAAGATGAAAGGGTACACTCTTCAGACTAACAGGAACCTTTCGTCCATTTAGTCGATTCGTATCAGGCAAGCCCCTACGTTGAAGCTTGGGGCCACACCTAATATGAGGGGAAATTTTTTGATTGGTTTCGTCCTAGGCCCCTCTCTAAGCCCATGGGCTTGTTCCCTACCCCATCGTCATTCTGCTGGTTTCGGATTAAGCCCCTCCTCTTCGGCCTAACCTTTCCCATAGAAGTGTGCCTCTCGGAAGGTTTGAATGACATGGATGAAACCTTGGCCCCCTCTACTGTCCGAAGGGCTTCGACCGCTAATCATCGTCCTCCCTTTAGGGACAGGGCGAGGGGTTCTCCTGATGATAGGCTGAGAAGACCCTTTTCTCCCCTTCGACGAGAGGCCTGGTGGAGAGAGGGGCGAAGGGTTGCACCGTTGAGGGGCACCTTTGGTGCTCATGGAAGATCATCCTTGATAGAATGGTACTTTTGGAAGGTTCCAGAAGGTACAGAAGGTGGCGCGTGTCCCTCGCGTACCCGAATTTGGCTTGTGGACCCCTGGCTCATTTCCTTGCTAAGCTCAAGGGAGGAAAGTCCACATGGTGTCTCCCCATTTGATAGGTCATAACCCTAAACATTCTTTGGAAAATGCCTATAAATAGGAGGCAAGCAGTTATTTCAAGGTAAGAAGAAATCGGTTGCCAAACTGGTTCTAATTGAGATTACACACTTTCTCTCTCTAGAGTATTCAAGTCTCTCCCATTTCTCAAGGAAGAATTGAGTACCCTAAAGAGTATTCAATTTGCCCCTTTGGGAAAATCCATTATTCTTGGAATCTCCTTAGTGACTTGAGACCGTTCCTCGGACCACGCCGGCGGTAGTTCACATGCATTCTTTGCGCAGGTACCCCTCTTCCAACGAAGCGAGTCACCCTTCTCCTCATCTCAAGCAGCCGAAGCTTTCAACCCTTTGAGTGTTCGAGGGTCCACTGCTTGTACCCAAAATCACCTTAAACAGGTTCCCTTGCAACTTCATTCAGCTGATCATATGTTATGTGACTAGTGTTAATTATTCCTTCCTTTAACATTAATGGGAGTTTAACTAAACCTTTTCTTGCTAAGAGGGGATGGAGAAAAGGGGACCCCTTCTCCCCTTATCTCTTTGTTCTTTGTATGTAATATTTATCCAGGAATCTGGACACTCTGGCTCTGGATCCAAATTTCAAGCTTCACCCCACGTGTTAGAAGATGCAAATCTGTTATAGCATTTTTGCTGATGACTTGATGCTTTTCAGTAGAGGGGTTGTGGAATCTCTGGTAGCCCTTCTTAGAAAATTTCAACACTTCTCTCAGATGTCTGGTCTCTCTGCTAATGCTTCTAAATCTGAGATCGTCATGGCTGGTATTGATGATCAAAGTCGACAACAAATGTTAGCTGTGTCTGGTTTTGTTTTGTGAGAGGAGATTTGCCATTGAGGTATTTGGGTATTCCTTTGTCTTCCAAAAGACTTTCTTAGTGTGACCCTCTAATTGAAAAGATTGTTTCAATAATGAAGATCTGGACTACCATATTTTTGTCATATGCTGGTAGGTTACAACTCATCAAATCTATAATCTCTTCTATACACATTCATTGGTCCCAATTGTTTGTGCTTCCTAAAGCAATAACTTTGAAGATTAAACAGTCCTGTACATGTTTCTTATGGACTGACAAATGTGAGTTGCCAGAAGATCCCTGGTTGCTTGGGATAGTGTTTGTAAACCTAAAAGCAAAGGTGGCCTTGGTTTCTTTGATATTATCAGATGGAATAATTCTTCCATTGGTAACCTGTAATGGAGATTAAACCTACATGATGATTCTTTGAGGATAAAATGGGTGCATGAGTTCTACATCAAGAGGAGAGATGTATGGTCCTTAGAGATTCCCTCTCAAGCTTGTTGGATTGTTAGGCGAATTCTGAGCTATAAAGATAGCATGAAAGATTATATTTCTCTTCTCAGAGGAAAGTAAAGCATCAGTAAGGCCTACACGTGGTTGAGTGATGATCTTCCTCTTGTCCCTTGGCGTCAACTTATCTATCTTTGGCTAGCATCTAAAAATAGATTGCCCACTACTTATAGGCTTATCAAATTTGTTCATTGTGACACAACCTGCATCCTATGTTCTACTGATGTTGACGACAGAGACCACCTTTTCTTCACTTGTGGCTTTTTAGCTGAACTTCTACACTTGATATCCTCCTGGATGGGTATTAATCTACGTGCAACTGATTGGAATTAAGTTCTCTCCTGGGTCTTGTCCAAAGTAAAAGGCAAAACAGAAACGCCTCGTATCTTGAAGGCCTCACTGGCACCTTGCATATACTGCATTTGGAGGAGACCAATGTTAGAATCTTTTGTGTTAAGCAATCTACTGCTGCTAGTATTTGCAAAAACATTTTTAGGTTACTGCATGTACGTTCTAGGAAGAGAAAGTGTGCTAAAGTTAAAGAACTAATGTGCTTTAGTTTGATAGATACCCCTAGTGTATATGATACAGGTTTGCCAAACCGTTCCTAGAAGTTGTGGGCTTTCTTCTTAATACAGTTTTTGCTTGTTTAGATACCATTGTACATATATCTACTTTGGATATATATATAATATTACCTCTTCCAAAAAAAAAATGTATCGATAAAATTGTTTGGTTCCATTCAAAG
>ONZA01006014.1:10358-20433 GCA_900322205.1 Kewa caespitosa
GAAAGATTGACTTAAGATTTGTCTTGAGTCCAGTTTTAGTCTAAAAAAGAGATAGGGAATCTTTCCTAGAGTTTGAATAAGAAATGAGTCTTCCCAGCTAGGGTTAACTAAAAGGTACAACTACTAAGACTATATATTGAATGAGAGACCTAAGCATCTTACACGAATTACCTTGAGCAATTTCTGAGTTTTCTGATTTCATAGGAATATCACGAATTGCTCTAAGGGACATAAAACGCTCAACCTAAATCTCAACGCACTTACCTCTTGCTTTAGCTCTCCACTAGGATTATTGTAATCCATCTTTTTCTATACTGTTTTGTACTTGGGATCGTTGTAGATTCTAGGTAGGATGGAGTAGGTAGAGGTGATCAGAGTAGATCAAGTGGAGGAGTCAGAGTAGGCTCATTGGTTGTAACTCGGTATGTAGAGGGAGTACTCTAGTTCTAGGTTGTAATCTTCATATTCTCATAGTTGAGTTCTTCAAATCCTACGAGCATAGGTAGTGGTGTTTTTCCCTTTGGGTTTCCACTCTAAAAATTGTGTGTTCGTTCTTTGGATTCTTTATTTCCGCTGCATTTTTTGTCAAGTCAAAAATTTGTCAATAAGCAAGGAACATAATTCACCCCTCCCCTCTTGTGTTCCCTAGGATTGTTTCTGCAATTGGTATCAGAGCAGGTTACTCTATTTCGCTAGGTTAACACCTCAGAGTCTTCCATCATGAACAATCCAGCAGGAATCCAGGAAGGATATTCTACCGTTCGTCCCGCGCTCTTCAATGGGCAATGATTCACTTGGTGGAAAAATCGTATGGAGATCTTTGTCCAATTAGAGGATTATCAGGTATGGCTTCTGGTATGTGACGGACCTTACAAAATTCAAAAAGCAGATGATAAGGGGAACATAACTGATAAGCCAAAATCTGAGTGGGATGAAGATAACTTTAAGAAACTAGAGAAAAATGCTAAAGCCATCAAACTTCTACATTGTGCCCTAGGAGCTGATGAGTATAGTAGAATTTCAGCATGTTCCAGTACCAAAGAAATTTGGGACACACTAGTCTATGCTCATGAGGGAACGAACCAAGTAAAACAGTCTAAGATAGATATGCTAGTGGATGAGTATGAAGCCTTCAAGATGATTCATGGTGAGTCTGTCCAAGATATGAATTCGAGGTTTACCAAAATAGTGAATGAACTAAAGTCCTTAGGGAAGGAGTATGAGAAAGAGGAGCTGATGAGAAAAATGTTAAGGTGTATGCCTCTTGAAATCTGGATGTCTAAGGTTACTGCTCTAATAGAGACCAAGAATCTTCCAGAGATATCCATGGATGAACTCATAGGATCTCTAACTACTCATGAAATGTGGCTCAAATCAAAACTTGCTGAGGAACCCAAACTAGGAGGAGTTTAGCCCTAGCAACCGAGGCTGAGAATGAAGGTGAGTTTAGTGAGAAGGATCTCGCTCTACTAACCACAAAGTTCAAGTCTTGGATGAGGAACAATGGAGGAGACTCTAGAAAAACAATAGGTAACTCAAACATGAACACAGGGAAGAAAATTTTTAGAGGAAATAGTGGGAACATAACTGTTTCCAATGAAGGAACCTGTCACAAGTGCAACAAACCCAGTCACTTCATCAATGAATGTCCTCTCTGGGAAATCAAAAAGCAAAAGAACAGAGCTGAGAAGTGGAAAAACAATTTGAAGCAAGTAATGATGGCAATTCCAGCCTGGGGAGGAGAAGATGATGATAATGAAGAAGAACCAGAAGCAACACAAGAAGAAGCAAACCTGTGTATGATGGCACATGGACAGACAGGAAACAATACCGCGGATGAGGTAAGAGATGAGTCAATTCTTTTAAAATTAAAAGAAAATATGCACTAGTTCTCAAGAGATAAACTACTTCAAGTCCTAGATTTGCTGAAAAGTGAAGTCTCTGAATCCATGGATCAACTCAAAGAAGATCTAACCAATGTAGAAGTTGCAAAGGAACTGATAAAAGAGGACTTTAAGAGTTTAACTAATGAGAATGAGGAACTAAAAATTGAAATAAAATATCTGCTTGGAAAAATTCTACAACAAGAAAAGGTCCTAAAAGAACGCTCTCTGGAACTAGAAAAAATCAAGTTTAAGAAAATCTTTGTTAAGGAGTCAGAACCCACTGAGGAACTGATCCAAATTCAAAATCTCAAAAAGGAAAATCAAGAGTTAAAAACTAAATTGGATCAGTTCTCAAGAAATCTAAACTCCTTAACTAAGAAATGCAATGTGTGGTTCCAGGGAACAAAGACTCTTGATCTGTTTGTCAAGCAAAGTAGCAATGCGGTAAGAAACGGACTTGGATTCACTGGAAAGAAGAAAAGGAACAATACAAAAAACAAGAGGAAATATGTGAACTTGCCAGAGAATAAAGTTTGTTTTCACTGTGAGAACACAGGGCATTACAAGTTTGAATGTCAAATAAGGTTAAGAGCAATCGGAAGGAATGGTATGATAAGCAGCAAAGTAACTAACACCAAGGGACCCAAGATGGTTTTGGTTCCTAAAATCAAGAACTAATATGTTATGCAGGTCGAAGTGAGGGGGAACAGCCAGTGGTACCTAGACAGTGGCTGTTCAAGGCACATGACAGGAGACATCAATAACTTCCTCTCACTCAAGGCCTTCCCAGGAGGTTCGTGACATTTGGAGACAACACCAAAGGTACGATCATTGGAATAGGTAACATAGATAAGTCACTCACTCAAGCAATTGATAATTTGTTCTTGGTTGATGGGTTAAAACGTAACTTGCTGAGTATTTCCCAATTCTGTGACATGGGAAATAGTGTAGAATTTCGTCCAAGTCATTGTGTTGTAACGCATAAGGAAAATTGCAAAGTTGTGCTTGAAGGGACAAGGTGGATTTAGACACTCTCCCTGAAAACAACTTAACTTGTCTTAGTGTTATGGACGATGACTCATCTCTTTGGCATAGAAGATTAGGACATGTTAGCATTAACTTACTTAGCAAACTTCTTTCCTTAGAACTTGTTACAGGCTTACCTGAGTGCAGGTTTGAGATGAATGGAGTGTGCAATGCATGCGCATGAGGAATAAATGTTCAATCCTCCTTCAAGCCAAAGAATGTGATATCAACATCTCATCCATTACAGTTGATACACATGGATCTCTGTGGTCCCATGCAAGAGGTAAGTGAAGGTAAGAGTCGGTTTATATTGGTAATTACTTGATGATTACTCATGATTTACATGGACTCTCTTATTGGCGTCAAAGGATCTGGCTTTTAACAGTTTCTTAATCTTTTAAAATAAAGCTCAGAATCGTGTTGATCGTCAGCTAAAAGCTATTAGAACTGATCATGGCACTGAATTTGAAAATACAAAATTTGAATCTTATTGCGATGAACATGGGATAGACCACAACTTCTCTGCCCCAGGAACTCCCCAACAGAATGGTGTTGTTGAAAGGAAAAATAGGACGATTGAAGACATGTCCAGAACCATGCTCATCTCCTATGATCTTCCTCAAAAATATTGGGCAGAAGCTGCGGCTACCGCATGTGACATCATGAATCGTGCTCTGATCAGACCTATCCTCAAAAAGACCCCATATGAACTCTTGACAGGTAGGAAACCGAACCTTGCTCACTTGAGACCTTTTGGAGCTAAGTGCTATGTGCACAACAATGGTAAGGATAATTTAGGAACCTAGGAGTGATGAAGGAATCTTTGCAGGTTATTCTCCTCACTCCAAGGCATACAACGTGTTTAACAAGAGGACCAGATGCATTGCGGAAAGTGTGCATGTAATATTTGATGAAACTAACACCTTGAATGAGAATGTGCAGGGAGATGATGACTTTGAAATTGGGCTAGCACCAAGAATCATTCCAGAATAGGAAAACAATACAAAGAATGTTCCTGACTATACAGAAACCTCTGGGGAACACACTCAAACCTATCCAAATGAAAAGTATCAAGATCCAGTGAGTTCCCCAGAACCACCAGAGTCTACTAATTTCTCAGGAACCAGACAAGGTGAGAAAAGTATTGTTCCCACCCCAAAACCTTGGAAACATCAAAGCCCTCATCCCACAAATACAATCATTAGTGATTTCTCAAAAGAAATCCAAACAAGGGCCTCATCACAAAGTTTATTTGCTTTTAATGCTTTTCGCTCTACAATTGAACCTACTAACTATTGTGAAGCATTGAAAGATGCTGATTGGATTATAGCCATGCAGGAGGAAATGAATTAGTTTGCAAGAAATAAAGTTTGGCACCTGGAAACCAGACCTGAGAACCACACTGTCATAGGGTTGAAATGGGTCTTCAAGAACAAACTGGATGAGGACGGGAACATAATAAAAAACAAAGCTAGACTAGTGGTCAAAGGATATTATCAACAAGAAGGAATCAATTTTGATGAGACCTTTGCACCAGTAGCACGACTTGAGGCTATCAGGATACTGATTGCATTCGCTACTCACATGAACTTCAAATTGTACCAAATGGATGTGAAGACAGCGTTCCTAAATGAATACTTAAAGGAAGAAGTTCATGTTGAGCAACCATCTGGATTTGAGAGCTTGTAACTTCCAAATCATGTATGTAAGTTGGATAAGGCACTCTATGGGCTCAAACAAGCACCAAGGGCTTGGTATGAGAGATTATCTAACTTCCTCGTGGGTAAAGGCTTCAGAAGAGGTAGAATTGACAAAACATTGTTCCTCAAAGCCAGGGGGAATGCTTCATTGATTGTTCAGATCTATGTGGATGATATTATTTTCGATGCTACTAATGAAGTGTTGTGTGCAGAATTTGAGACATTGATGCAGAGTGAATTCGAAATTAGCATGATGGGCGAGCTAAGTTTCTTCCTTGGCTTGCAAATCAAACAGGAGAAGGAAGGAATCAAAATTCATCAACAGAAACATCTAAGGGAACTGTTAACAAAGTATGGAATGGAGAATGCAAAGTCTCTTGCAACACCAATTTCTACAACCGAAAAGCTTGATATAGATGAAAAAGGTAAGGGGGTTGAAGAAGAGGTGTACAGAGATATAATCGGTTCCTTACTTTATCTAACAGCAAGTAAGCCTGATATTGTCCATAGCATGGGATTATGTGCATGGTTTCAAGCTAATCCAAAAGAATCCCACCTAGTGACAACTAAGAGAATCCTTAGATATTTGAAGGGAATAGATGACTTTTGTTTATGGTACCCTAAGCAAACTAACATTGATCTTGTAGGGTACTCTGATTCTGACTATACAGGACATCTAGTAGACAAGAAGAGCACTTCAGGGATGGCACCGTTGCCAGGATCACATCTCATCTCGTGGGCATCCAAGAAGCCACACACTGTTTCCTTATCCACAACTGAAGCTGAATACATTACAATTGCCTCTTGTTGTACCCAAATTCTATGGATAAAGGAACAACTGATTGACTATGGAGTCAAACTGGAATGCGTTCCTATTCGGTGTGACAACACTAGTTCTATCAACATTTCAAAAAATCTAGCATGTCACTCAAGAACAAAGTACATCGAGGTAAAACATCACTTCTTGAGAGATAATGTAAAGAAGGGAATGGTTAAAATGGAATTTTGTGCAATAGAGGAACAATTGGTTGATATCTTCACAAAGGCATTGAGTAGAGAAAGATTTGAGAAACTCAGACTGGAACTGGGCATGGTAAGAATATAAGAGTAGAACTTACAAATATTTTCCTCCCATGATTGATGAGATTTGTGAGCTTTTTGATTATATGACTATGAGTATATTCTAGTCCGTGTCCGGTCCATAAAATATTTTAATAAAATCAAAGCACCTGAGTCAACATGAAATCAATATTCACTTGGGAACTGACAAATCTATACCAGACTATAATGTTGTTAGAAAAGGCCATATCGAAATTGTATTGTTCCTCACTGACAAGAAATATTCTTTGGACACTTGGGAAGGCAAGGACGTTTGAAATACAATATAAGCAATACCCTCTTCCCGCCTCTTTTGTCATAAGCCAGACTTCATTAAGAGTCCTCACATATCCAAATACATCCATTATTTCCTAATGGGACTCTAAGAATCATTTTGAAAAGACACAAAACAGCCAATTTAGGAAAGGAAGGAAGAATCTAGAAAAGATGTCAGATTCATTCCTTTAAAGCTGGGGTCTTGGCTTTGCTTAAACACCCATACCTACCTCCAAGACCCTACCTACCCCACAATTCAAAACCCTTCCTCTCCCTCTTTCTAGTTTCTTGCTCTCTCTCTATCTCTCTCTTATACCGTCACAAAATTACTATGGCACCAAGGAAAACCTCAAGAAAGACCAGCAAGGCCACCCAACCCACTGAAACTGTGCAAGAAGAGTTCGAGAATGAGCCGACTGCAAACCTCCTCTCTCCTAGGGTTACTGGTGCTCAGAGTAAGGGGGACCAACCTAGGGTTTCTGACCCCATGGAAAAGGACAATGCAAAGACGGCACCTCAGCCCATCAAAGCAACACCCAGCAAGCCAGCACTAAGATCTTCCATGGTGCTAATGGTGGTAGTGAAACCCTCGACATCCAAAGCCAAGGTAGCTCTGAACTTTGTTCCTTTTGGGGACCGATCTATACTTCCTTGTAAGTATCTAAACCCTACCTGGTTCGAAGAAGTAAATCTGGGTGTAATCAATACAGTCATTGAGGGTCAAGGTTGGGGAAAACCGTTTAGCTTTGTTGAGTACATCTACCCTAGTCTTGTCGCTGAGTTTTACGAGAATCTAACTAGAAAATGGCATGGAATTCACTACTTCAGTAAGTAGTACATCGTTTACTTTTGATGGGGGGATTCAGGGAGATGTTCTTGGAGTCAATTGTCGCGGTTTCTGTCACTAAGCAAAAACCAACAGGCCAAATGCCCCAAAATCCAACCCACTTTAGATTACCCAGTACTTTGCCAATGACCCAACCATAGAGGAAACTAGGATATTCAAGATCACTGAGATGACGGTCATTCAAATATTGCTACATTTCCTTACCATCACCATGATTATTCCCAGAAAAGAAAAGAGAATGAAGCTAACTTTTTTAACCAAACCATCATGCATTGTCTGGTTGGAGGCCATCAGTAAACCTACCCTACCTTATGCTCAAACACATCCTCAATGTCAAGAACCATGGCACCCATGCTCTCCTTATGCACTGTGGCTAACAAACTTGTTTGAGTACTTCAAGGTCAAGATAGAGGTGGATCAAGAAATGATAGTCAACACTATTGATCTCACATCCCTCAAAAAGATGGGATTCGAGCTTATTGATGGTGAGTGGGTAAGGAAACCACCCAAGGAAGCAAACATCAAGGAGACTGAGGAGCCGAAGGAACAAGAAGGTGGTGGTGGTGGCCCAATGGACGTCCCAGAAGTGGTGGAGCAAATGCCTAAGAGTTTGGAGGACTTGGCAGGGCGGGTTCATGATCTCGACTTGAATTTGCTAGGATGGGACTTCAAGTATGGGGCATGAGGGCACAGTTGAGAGCTATGGAGAACATGAACAATGCCAGACACAACTCCATGATGACCCTTCTCTCCCGTCTTCTCAGCAAAATGAAATAACTCTCTTTCTTCTGCTTAAACTATTCGATATGGTTGTAATATAGCAACACTATATGCCTGCTATAGGTGAACTCATGGGACTTTTACGTGAGTCACTTGCATTTTGTGTTGATTCAGGCTCTCTTGACTAACTGTTTTCATATAGGCTTATTCTGGATGTTTTGCTCATTGTTATGTATGATATTTGCCCACTTTTTGATGATGTCAAGAGAGGGAAGATATCTTGTGATGCATGTTTTGACACTATTGTTACGCTCAGGGATAGTTTGATCTATCATTGGTAATTCTACTAATGCTGATGTGTAGGTTTTGGTTGATTGTTAGGCAATTAGCCTATGGTGGTAATGTTCCTAACTTATAGGTATAATGTTATGCGTGCACAGGGACATTGGTGTTTATGGTACCATGATATCATTGGATTGTCGTCATCAAAGAGGGGGAAATGTCGCACTCCTTGCTCAATCATCCTAAGGTTTTGATGATGACAAACCAATGAAACCATGTGAGTTACTAATGTTGAAATGATTGCTATTTAGGTGACATGAACAATACAATAGAACTGGCTCAACAAGAACAAGCATGAAAATCTCGATGGACTCGTATCTTGTAGAATGCTTGTATTGGGGAGTTTTAGCAGGAAACAGTTAGTGAGTAAAATTGAGTGAGCTGAGGTTAAAAAGGTAAGTGATGCTTTAATGTGCAAGTATAACATGCTGTCCAATGATTTCAGAGGAACATTATCAAACTGGTTGTTCCTAGGATGAAATCAGAATAGTATCTATACTTATACATTATTTCTCTCGTTAATACCTAGAGTTGTATCCAAGCATAATTCATAGTATTTCAAAGAATTAGAGTTTAGGAAAGTATAAGAGTTTTAATTCAAGTGGACTCTTGTACTCGCTAAACTCTAGTGCTAAAAGGAAGTTCTTAAACAGTGAAATACTTGTGAATTATTCTACGGTTAACTTGCTGAAAGATAGCAAAAAGAGTTTCCAAAAACTCAGTCTTTTGGTTAGGAAAGATTGACCTAAGATTTATCTTGAGTCTAGTTTTAGTTTAACAAAGAGATAGGGAATCTTTCCTAGAGTTTGAATAGGAAAGGAGTCTTCCCAGCTAGGGTTAACAAAAAGATACAACTACTAGGACTATATATTGAATGAGAGATCTAAGCATCATACACGAATAACCTTGAGCAATTTCTGAGTTTTCTAATTTCATAGGAATATCGTGAATTGCTCTAAGGGACATAAAAAGCTCAACTCAAATCTGAGCTCACTTACCTCTTGCTTTAGCTCTCCACTAGGATTACTGTAATCCATCTTTTTCTATACTGTTTTGTACTTGGGATCGTAGTAGATTCTAGGTAGGCCGGAGTAGGCACAGGTGAGAGTAGATCACGTGGAGGAGTCATAGTAGGCTCTTTGGTTGTAACTTGGTACGTAGAGGGAGTACTCTAATTCTAGGCTATAATCTTCATATTCTCATAGTTGAGTTCTTCAAATCCTATGAGCGTTCAGGAGAAGACGAACCGAAGGACTCCAGAATGGTGGTGGTGGACGCGATCTTCAACGAAGTCGGTTATCCTCTCCGCGGATCCAATGAACGAATTTTTCTCTAGAGTTAAATCGGGAACTAAGTTAGAAGGGTAAAAGAAGAAAAGGTCGAAGAAAACAATGGAACCTAAAATTCTAAAGGGAAAATGAACCATAAAGCCCCCGGTTTACGGTTCGGTCCAAAATGCGATGCAAATATGTGGTGCAAATGTCAAGCATGCGAATGCAATATGCTCTTATATGTTGGAAACCTACACAATGACTCTATTTCTGCTACAGTTAAAAATTAAGGTTTAGGGGAAATAAGGCTCCCCCGACATACGGAGTGTCTACAACATTATGCAGTGCATATGCGTCATAAATTACCGTTTTCGCTCCCAACGAATTGATGAAAGAAAAGGTCGTGAGTGGGAGAGTCATTTACGATAGGTATGGATGATCGAATGGACCCTCCATGAAACCGAACTCGCTCCCTTTAGGCTTAATCATGGGTTACTTATGTTGCGCGTACGCATGATACTACATGAAAAATATGATGCATTCTTGAACTAAATCGATTTACATCTTTTTTTTCTAACTCATTTTCGAGTGTCACCCTCTTAAGATAAATCCCCAGTGGAGTCGCCACTGTAGGGGCCATGGCTCTCCCACTCCCTCATGAGAGGAAAGGCGAAAGTTGAATAAGACGCGCGTACCCCCCACGACAATAAGGTGTGTTTATGGGGGAAAGTTGTCATTTTTTACTATGTGCGTAATGGCACAAATTAGAGTCGCCACCTTATTAAAGAAAATAAGGAAATTGTCTTTTGACTCCTTTAGTCTTTGAACCAAAGTCTAGATTCGGGAGTGAAGGTACAAATTAGATGGGGTGCATCCAATTTGCCCGTTCTTACGAACGACCACTACTTG
>ONZA01006016.1:5075-15542 GCA_900322205.1 Kewa caespitosa
AGTTTGCCACTTCTTGCAGGTTGACGACGTGATAGGCCGACTTCAACTCTCAAGCTCTCATCTCATCCGATTTAAATCACACCCTTTGACGTTTCGAGGGCTCACTACGGAAAAAACCCCGCAACATTTGGTGCCGTCTGTGGGGGATGAGACGATTCTTGTATGAGATTTAGAAGCGATAAACACATTCTCACACCTTCGCCGTTCACACCGCCACGCCACTGAATAACGTCGGTGGTGTGGATCTCGAACAACTTATCCGTCGTGTGCGATGTGAGGCACAAGCTGAAATGCAGGCCGAGCTGAAGGCCCTGCTGAAAAAGGAGAGAACGCAAAAGCCCAGCATGGTGCCATCTGGGTCCACCCCTACCCAGGTCATGCACTCATGACCCCTTAGCATCTCAAGTCGGGCAAGTTTGAGTCATTCCGTGAAGGTCAGCTCCCAACCTCACGTCAACCTTCCCCCCGGCATTCATGCCTCCAGGGGGGAGAAGCCTGAGAGCTTCGAGAACCTCCACTCCTACGACACGGAGCGGGCAAACGTTGACTTACGGAATTTCTTGAATAGCCGTAAGCGAACTAACACGGTCCAAACGGGGAAGTTGTCCCCCCAACCTCTATCAGTTCATTCGTCAAAAAGAAGAAGAGAGACGTCTTGGAGGAATTGGTTTCAAGCCGTATTTCCCATCCCGACTGGGTAAACTGCCGGAGTACGCCACCACGGGCGTAGAGAAGGGACTGACCACGGAATCCCCTTTTGCGGACATCATCATGAATCAGCCAGTTCCCCACGACGTCAAGCTCGGTAAGATCAAAAAGTATAATGGTACAACCCCACAAACTGAGCATCTCATGGCATATGATGCCGCCATGATGACACATAACCGAACCAAGGCGGTGCTGTGTTGTTTATTTGTCGACACCTTGGAAGGCCTAGTCCTCAAGTGGCTCAACTCGCTCGCACGCGGGAACATCTATTGCTTCAAACAGCTCGCCAAACTCTTTCAGCAGTCACTTCACCGCCAATGAGCGTGAAAGTAAAACCATTGAATATTTGCTCAAAGTGAAATAATGGTACAACGAGCATGCCAAAAAGTACGTGCAAAGGTTTGCTGACCAATGTCTGGAGATCGAGAACCTAGACCAGAAAATCGCCTGCTGCGCGTTTATCAACGGTCTGATGGGACTGAGATCAAAATTGAACTAAAAAGAAGGAAAAAAAGAATCCAGACATGACCTTCAACGAAGCTCGCGACATGCAGATAATAGCATCGTGGGAGCTCTCTAACGTCAACCTCGTTTGTGGTAGCAAGGGAAGTGCCACAAGCAAAGGTAAGCCACCTCGTCACGAACGACGAGATTGGCGTCGACATGAAACGCTGAATGTGGAGAAGCCACAATTCAAGAACAACCGAGGTGGTCGAGGTGGAGGCATGGTGGTGGACGGGATAACAGGGGCAAACCGCCCTACATGGCCCCTGAGAGTCCCGAGGTGAATAAAATCCTGAACTGCAATGAGGAGGTAGTCTTTGCTAAGATGGACCAAATCCTCCTCCCAAAAGCTAGCGCGATGCGAGAAGTCGATGTCGTGGTTTACTACTACTATCATTATCACCGGGACAATGGACACTCAACTCGGTACTGTCGCGAGTTGGGGAAAAACCTGGTGAAGTTGGCCAAAGAGGGAAAAATCAACTTTATCCTCAAGGATAAAAATCGCACCTCTACATCGCAGAGCCAGGGGGCAAGCAACTCGGATAGTTCATCCGACTTCGAAGCTACCGCGCGCAAAGTCGTCTCGATTATATCTGGTGGCCCTGCTTGTGGAGGAGTAACGTCGAAGGTCAGAAAGGCACACCTTCGATCTCTCGGCTAGACCATGCTGGTCGAGAAGGCTCCCAAGTTCGGGAAGCCCATTACATTCAACGAGTTCAACGCGAGGGAATCGAAATACCCCCATGACGACCCGTCGGTTGTCAAAATCAAGGTATCTAATACCTTGGTCAAAAGAACTTTGATTGACACCGGCAGTTCTGTCGACGTTATCACGTCATACTGTTTAGTCGAACTGGGGTACGACACCAAGAAAATTGTGCCGTTGAGCTACCCTGTATTCGGATTCAGAGGAAATGAAGTACACCCAATCGGGTCGGTACAACTACCAGTCCAGCTAGGGCCAAAGTTTACTACAACAATGACCGTGACGTGGGAAAACTTCTGGGTGATCAGAAGTCAGCTCGGCAATGCTATATAAAATGCTTAAGCAAGCCCTCCGTCACCACGGACAGGGGGCAAAAACTCGTCATCCTGGACGAGGTAAAAGAGCCCGTGCTCAAGAAAGCAAAGAAAGACGAGGTAGAACCATGTAATTCTTTCACGCCGGTAGAAGGAAAACGAAGCAGAAAAGGAAAAGAGCTACAATGCTTCATGTTGGAGAGGCCGGGACCAGATTATGCCGACCCCATGAGGGAACCCGAACGCGCAGAACCTATAGGAGAGAAATTCGAGGTCATCATGGACCTGGCGCGACCTGAAAGGGTCACCTATTTGGGAGCCGAGCTGGGGAAAAAAGCTCAAAATGGACTTGACTGAACTCCTGTGTGAGTTCCAAGACGATTTCACGTTCCGCCCGGAGGAAATGCCAGGGAAAGACCCTACAGTTTTGAACATAAATTGGGGGTGAATCCCAAAATGATGCCGGTGAAGCAAAAACGTCGTCTCCTCGGGGAGGAAAGAAGCAGAGCTGCCTCCGCTGAGGTGAAATAACTACTAGAAGCAAGGTTTATCAAGGAATGCATCTATTCGAGATGGCTTGCCAACGTCGTGTTAGTCAAAAAGCACAATGGGTCATGGAGGATGTGCGTCGACTACGCCGACCTCAACAAAGCATGCAAAAAGGATGATTTCCCTCCACCTCAGATAGACCAGCTCGTTGACTCCACAACGGGCCACGAACTATTGAGCTTCATGGATGCTTTTTCTTGTTACCATCAAGACTTCATGAGGAAGAAGGATCGGAGCTCCACCGCCTTCATCACTGACAACGGGGTCTTCTGCTACACATTGATGTCGTTTGGGCTGAAAAACGCCGGGGTAACCTTCCAAAGGTTGGTAGAAAAAGCATTCCGAGGTCAGATAGGCCGCAACTTGGAGGCCTACGTCGACGACCTCATCACCAAGAGCCGACTGGCAAGTGACCACGTCACCGACTTGAGAGAGAAATTCGAGACACTGAGGGGATACAAAATGAAACTGAACCCCAAGAAATGCGTCTTCTGCGTCTGAGGTGGAAAATTCTTAGGTTTTGTAGTGAACAACCGAGGGATCAATGCCAATCCTGAGAAAGTGCTAGCAATTCTCGACATGAAATCACCGACATGTGTCAAGGACGTTTAGAAGCTGACCGGGTGCATTGCCGCCTTGTACCGCTTCGTCTCCAGGTCAGCAGACAAGTGTGCGCCGTTGTTTGAGTACGCAATCAGGTTCAAGTTACAAGCATCTAACAATGAAGCCGAGTATGAGGCGCTCATAGCGAGATTACAGCTAGCCAAATCCGCATGAGCAAAAAATCTTGAGGTGAAATTTGACTCTCAACTTGTAGTATAACAAATCACTGGTGAATACGAGGCGAGAGAAGGAAGTATGAAGGCCTACCTCCTGAAGGTAAAGGCTGAGCTCATAAATTGAAGAAGTGAACGTAGTACACGTTCCCTGGTCTGAGAACCATCACGCCGATGCACTAGGACGACTTGCGAGCTCGGCAATTTCAGGTTTTCCCAGAAATAGTTTTTGGGAAGAACTGAGCGAGAGAGGTATTGAAGTTTAGCAGACAAGACATGTCGGAGTCCTCGACCGAAGTGATGACATGATGACTCCATGATTGTCATGGTTAAGAGATGGTATATTGCCAAATGATGAGGAAAAAGCAAAGCGACTCTAGAACAGATTGCGGTGGTTTGTCTATAGAGACGGGCAACTTCTGAAGAGGTCGTACTCCGCACCATTTCTTATGTGCGTTTCCAGACCCCAAGGGAAGCAAATCCTAACCGACCTCAACGAAGGCATATGTGAGCTCACCACGACGGACGAGCTGTCACATCCAAGGTCATCCGCACCTGATTCTATGGGCCCACTATTTTTGAAGACGCGGCCAACTTGGTAAAAACGTGTGCCAACTACCAGTACCATGCCCCGGTACCACGACTCCTTCCACCGAGTTAAACCCAATCCTAGAACCTCTTCCCTTCAGCCTCTGGGGGATGGACATACTAGGACCGTTCCCACTAGCTCCTTGACAAGTAAAATTTAGCATTATAGCAGTTGATTACTTCACCAAATGGGTTGAAGCAAAACCAGTCTACAGCATATTAGTGGCCGAAGTGAAGAAGTTCATCAAAGACAATATCTTATCTCGCTTTGGCACACCCAGGGGCATCATTTTTGACAACGGGCGTCAGTTTGACACCCCCAGGTCGCAGGATGGCTAGCCGACCTGGGGACTCAAGCTCGCTTCACCGCCGTCGCAAGGCCTCAATGCAATGGTCAGGTGGAATCCACCAACAAAACCATTGTCAACGGCCTGAAGAAAAAATTAAACGGGGCAAAGGGTTTGTGGGCTGACAAACTCTACGTAGTACTATGGTCACTTCGTACCACAGAGAAAGCAACAATTGGAGAAAGTCCTTTCATGCTAGTCTATGGGAGCGACACCGTACTCCTGATCGAACTAACAATGGAAAGTCCACGAGTCAAAGGTTTCAGGGAGGTGCAAAAACCCACAGCGGCTACGACTTAACCTGGATCTTCTCCTTGAAGTCTGAGGTAATGCCTTACTCCGCATGGCTGTGTACAAACAACGAATGGCCAAGGCGTACAACAAACGGGTGAAGGCCAAAAATTTCCGTGTTGGTGATTTGGTCAACAGAAAGATGGAATCTACTTGGAGGCAAAACGAGGACCGAAAATTTACTCCCAACTGGGAGGGCCCTTACATCTTCAGAGAAGTTGTCCGACCTGGGACATATAGGTTGGAAGGCCTGACAAGAAGAAGGCTAGAAAGAACTTGGAACATCAACAACCTTGAGAAATTTTACATCTGATGTACTCACCATGGAGAACATCCGACGTCATCCACCCTGGGATCATGGTAAACAGGCTCATCCTGGAGCCGTCGTGGAAAACTCTAACTCGTCCTGGAAGTTAGAGAGGAGTTGATCTCCTTTATTTTGCATGAAACAAGTTGGTCATGGGGCTATAACTTATGTCCTTTTCATTTCATCCTAGACACGTTGTAATAGATTCTTACGGGGTCGGATTCCCCAAACATCCGACTTGACAGTAGTTCATCATGGAACTACCTAGGGTCGGCACCCCTTAATAGCCAGGGAGAAAATCTATTACAATCATTCTCGTGTTGCATAAAATTATCGTTAGTTCATCACGGAACTAAATAAGTTAATTCATCACGGAGTTAACCAAGACGACATAGTTCATCACGGAACTAAGTAAATTCATCACGGAATTAACCAGGACGATATAGTTCATCACGGAACTAACTTAGTTAATTCTCCACAAAATTAACAAGGACGATATAGTTCATCACGGAACTAACTAAGTTAATTCACCACGAAATTAACCAAGACGGTATATGTTCATCACAGAACTAGCCAAAAGTCCAAATTAACCCTCCCTGCCCACCCTGGAATCACCAACGAATTGGGGGCATTTTGTTCAAATTCTTTATTGCTTCTCTTAATGGGGGAAAAAGGGTTAGCCAGACGACGTCGCATCCTGACGGCATGATTAAGGCAAACAACAAAGGAAAAATAAGCCAAGTCAGAAATTAAATTGCGAAGTAGAACCAAATATCAAATTACAAAGCGCCGTGAAGGCATTGTTTGAAGTTGAGCAAAAATGGGTTCGCAGGCCCAAGAAGAAAAACAAAAACCCTTAAATCCCCGCCTGCTCTTCAGAGACGACGTCGGTGGACACTATCTTGAAGTCCTCAACGGGGTTATAGTCGAGGAGGTCCGCATACTTCTCCCGAGCAGCCTTTTGGGCGTCCTAAGGAAGACGCAGAATGTCCACCTCAGTTGTGATGGCGTCATAGGCGTTCTCCGACTCGAGAATGTTCTTGACGGCTTGACCCTAGACCACCTTCAGCTCCTCAGGCTGGCTCTCGAGACGCTGCTGCAGCTCAGCCACGTCGGAATCCCTAGTGGCCACCTTCAGCTCGAGCTCCCCAACCTTGGGTTGAGCCTGGTCCAGCTCGGATATTTTGCCCTCCAACGCCTTTTTAACCCTGGCCAGCTCGGAAGTAAGCTCTGACGTTGTCTTCTGGACCTCGGCCTCCACACCTTTCTTGGCCTCATCCCGCACCTGGTCCAACGACTTCGTCAAGTCGTTGATGTTCTGGGCTGGTTGTTGCATGCCAAGGTCGAAGTACCATGTCATCAAATATTGTTGTGGAGACAATTAACCAAGTAAGAAGTGCAAGAAAAAAAAACGACGACGCCAAAATAAAGAAAAGTGCTCACCTTGTGGGCCGACCTTACGAACTTATGCCGAACACAACCATGGTTCTTCTGGAGGGAGCGGAGGTCGGACTCGGACACGTGCCGCTCCATTTCACTCTCCACGAGCGCCAGGCGATCATGCTTGGCCATCATGAAATAGGGCTTGAAAGCAATCGGATCAGGGGCAACGTCCTGACATAGAGAGTCCACCGGCATGGTCACCGGAACGTCCTTGTCGACCGCCTCCTTCCCTTTCCTCCTCTTTGACTTCTAAGGACGAGGAGGCTGAACGGCAGCGACATTAGACCGACTTCTCTTTTTTGGAGGCGGCGTGACCTCTTTCCTCTCAAGGACACCACGACGGTTGACCTTGAGGGGGCCAACACCAGTCGCGGCGTCCTCCCACTACTTCATGTCATCGCCCGCCGACGTCGTGGCCGTAGTGGCAGTTGTGACGCCCTGCGATGAGGGCGGAGCAGCCATTCTCTGGGGCGTAGAAACGACCCTCGGAGTCGGCTTGGCCTTCACATTGGAAGAAGAAGCCCCAGCAGGCTAACAATATTGAGGGAAAAGTTAGCAGGATCCAAAGGTGACGTAAGACAAAGCGAAATCAAATGATATGCCTTCTTTTCAGCCTTCCTCTCAGCTTTCTTCTCCAAGTCGAGTTGAAGTTGGCGGTCCATCCGAGCTTTTGACTCCGCCAGAGCCGACTGCCACATCATGTCCTTACCGACATCACCCTTGTCCATCAGCTTGGCCTCGGCAGTAGCTGCAACTTAAAAGTTAGCACGTATAAAATTAATCGAAATGGGATGGGGTTCCGAGATGAAGAGATCTACCAGCATTGCCCCTCATGAGTTCCATGTAGGTCATGAAGACGTTGTTGATCAACCAGTCCGATAACGGCTGCCACCAGACCGGACGCTTCACGGGTTTATTACTCTGGGGCATAGCAAACAGGCCCTCATGCTTAAAATACACATACGCCCAGATGTCGGCCTACGACACTAGCAAACGGGTCGCCTTATGATATCGTCGGCGACATGGATGCCCAGGATTCCACGCCGGCACATCCCAAGAGCCCACCTTCCTCTTGAGGTAATAGAACGACTCCTTTTACTCGTGCACCGAACTCGCCTTGAAAGGCACCACGACGCAATCTGCGGCCCCGTTGAAGGTGTAGAACTCCTTATGATTCGGAGTCTAACAGACGCGCATGGTTAGCTGGAACCAAAGCGCCAGCGTCGGACTAAGGTTGTAAACATAACATACACAGAGAAAGGAGGAAATCATGCCCCAGGAATTCGACGCGAGCTGGCAAGGAGCCAATTGCAGCTCGTGTAGAAGGTCAAAAGCGAAGTTTGAGATCGGATACCAAAAGCCGAACTCAAGCACCTGGGTTTATATCGAGATCATCCCAGGAAGAGGTTACGTGATCAAGCCGTCACTCCCGGGATTGACCAATTCCAAGTTGGTCTCCGACCCGAACTTGCGTAAATACTCTCCGATGTCCTTGTCGGCAATTTGCCACCTCGTTCAAAGGTCCCTCGGATCAATCACCACTTTCCGCTGGCCTCCGGCTATGGGCTGAGCGCCTGACGTGCTCGTCTCTCCAGTTCGGAGTGAGGCCGAAGTGATAGGATCCTCCTCCTCTGCAGGAAAGGCTTCCCCCATCTCGACCTCCTGGGCCGCCTGTCCACCCAGATCTCAAACAACGTCTTCGGTGACATCATCGTCGTCACCCAAATCTCCAACAACGCCTCCAAAGACATAGTCATCGACACCCAGATCTCCAACAACAACTTCCGCGTCCTGACCGATGTCAGAATCCACGTCGTCGTTGTCAGAAGAATCGTCCACAGAGGATGAGGATGCGTTGAAGAATTTGAATGTGCCCCAGTGGAGCCCATTACGCTTGAAATCTCATGACCGGCACTCAAACCCCCGCTGTGTGGTGACGCCATGTCGGACATAGTTTCTTCAGACGAGCTACTCGAGCTCGACAGAACGATCTCGGGAATGGACTGACTCATGACTAAATACAAAGAAACCAAAAACAAGCATGCAATAGATCAAAGGCTCACCGGCACAAGAAATTCCCACTTCGGAGTCATCGGCGTGAAATTTTGCCTCAGCCGTTTCAAAAGTTCGACCGACCTCGGCGGGCGGCGACATGAACCCGCCCTCGGAACATATGGGTTGCCGGACAAATTGCCCCTTACTAGCAACCGTCTTGCTCCTCGTCTTCCGAGATGGTGCCGGTGCCGCCGAAGGCGGCGAAGTGAAAAAATTATTTTTAGGGGAGGGGGTGAATTCAGACCAGTCCCTCTCTCAGTAGGCGGCGGCGTAAACTCTATAAAAGAAGAATCGCCACCTGCCGTCCCGAGGTCACGACCCTGGGAATCTAGGACGCGAAGTGAAACCACGTCCAAAGGACTGCGAAGGAGATGGATCTCGTCCAGCAAGACTTGAGCCTGCGGACTCAAACCATCGCCCGACATGGAATATGCACGACGTGGAAACATTTCATACAAAAAAAAAGAATAAATGAAAAAATACCTAGTGTACAATGGTACAAAGTCGGAAGAAAGGACTGAAAGTGCAAAACAAGCAAGGTGGTCACGTCGGATTTTCTCTCACTAGAAGCAGAGTTTCTGTCTCTAAAAATGCGTAGAATGAACTGAAGAGAGATCATCTATATATAGAGGGGGAAGTAACTGTTCATCTCCCCTCCACGATGGCGACACATTTTTGCACTTATATTCTACATGACAAAATCCAAGACGCCTCGAGATGTGTGCGGCCGTTGCACTCCGCTGGTGAACCACGTCGTTGAGAATCAGGTCAGACCCCACCTGGACGACGGTGATCCCCGACCTGTGGGGCAAATGTTGAGCCCGTTCTGATGTCGTGACATTAGCACGACGTCACGACACCTTCCGACCTAGGGTAATTCTCAAGGACGGCCAGGCCCATCCCCGACGTGAGATGATCCTGACGTGATATTTCAGGTTGTCATGGACCTGACCTTGCATTGCCTGACTGAGCCCAAGCCTGGAGGCCCAACGCCCAGGCTACCCGCAATTTAATCTCTTTAGGGATGACGTGTCAAGCCCTGATTGGCCTCACGTTTCCCAAACCCCCTATATAAATGACCATTGGGCTCCTCGAGAAAGGTACACACTCATTCTCTGATCATTTGTGCAAGACACTATCATGTTCACCTCGGAGCAAATAGTGCCCTCTTGCCTATTCACTCCGGCCTGTCACTTTGCTTAAGTAATCACGTACTGACTGGAGCATCGGAGGACAGTTCCCCGTAACCATCCCTGAGGCAGTTCACGTTTTCCAATTCTTGTAGGTTGACGACGTGATAGTCCGACTTAAACTCTCAAGCTCTCATCTCATCCGATTTAACTCACACCCTTTGACGTTTCGAGGGCTCACTACGGAAAAAACCTCGCAAGACATCCAATTTGCCCGTTCTTACGAATGACCACTACTTGCGAATTAGAACTTTTTGTAATCGATTTCGTTCCAAAGTAAATTAACCGAAATGTTTTCTACGTAATTTGACATTCAATTTTATTTAGGTTATCACTTTTTAGCATGCAATTTTATTTTATCCAAATCCATAATCAAAAAGATTGTAAATATGTCCATGGTATAATCGTTACCGAATGGGCAATAAAATGTACAAATATAAGTCTTAAACCCTAAAAAGTAATATTTAATTATTACTTTCCAGAATAACATGACTTATTAGAGAAAATCAGAAAATAAAAGAAAAAATGCGAAAAAGGAAAAACGAAGCAAGATTGCAGAAAAGAACAAAATTAATACATAAATGCCGAAAATATAAGAAAACAAAAATGGGGCAGAATGTATATTCGTAAAATATCAAAACTAAAATAATAAATAAATTATTAAAAGAAAAATAAATAAAAATACA
>ONZA01006024.1:49140-60923 GCA_900322205.1 Kewa caespitosa
CGATCTGTAAGCCTCAACATTATGACTTTCGTGCATCTTCCCAAGAATGAAAGCGTTGCATTACTTTGGCAGATCTCACCAACTTACAATCAAATGGTTAGAAGGGTGATCCTTCTTTGGGAGGGTAATGAGGTCGATATTTTGGGACATTGATTTATTTAAGTTTTCAATAAACAAGTGATCTCTTTCATTTATCAAAACATGATAAATCAAAATACGATAAATAAAGCAATGAAATACGATACTTAAAGCGACATGTAAAATAATCCTAGTATGGCCTCCTAAGAACCCCTAAAGATCTAATCTACATGGCTCTCACTTGAATGTTGGACTCCTCCAAGGTTTCATCTCCACATTACAAGTCTAGCATTTGCAATGTAGTTTAAACTACCATATGAAAGCAATGAATTACATTCAAATTAAACAGACAAACAATGTCGTATTTCCTTTTGAAATACCATATTTTGGGCCATACTAGATCATAACTAAAAATCATTCATTCACCCATATCACATGGGTGACCCAGTTTATCATGCATCACATGAAACATGCTTTTAAATGCCATATTTAAAGCACGTAGACATGTGATCAAATCAATAAACTAGGCTTAATCCGTAAAATAAATGGAATTTATTTTAACAAAGGATTAAAATTTTTAATTTGATTAATTATTAATCTAATTATTCACTAATTATACTTACAAGGTTTCATATGGGCTCGTGCGTACATGTAGACCACAAAAGCCCATTTTGTACCATGACCCATTTGGGCCCATGTAGGCTCATGGGCCCAACACCCATGAATCATATGGCCCAGTTGGAAGACCGTGTGTGAGCTTATGGGCCATCAAAGCCCATAACCCAAATGGGGAAGCTAGGTTTTGAACGAATCCAATTGGCTTTTCGCCCATCTAACCTAATCCAAATCGGGTTCGATTGCCATGGGAAGATTAAAACATGATGCATGACCCCACACATGAGTCTTGTTGACCAAGGTTTCCAAGAAACCCTAAGCCATCTCCATGCATGAGTCGTTCCCAAAGCAAAACAAAACCCTAACGCAAAACCTTAAACCATCGCCTAGACCCTTACCCGCTTTCCCATGGTTTAGCCCCAAAAACACATCACATTTGAACCAACCCCGTGGCTACCAACCCAGAAAAACCTGCCCTACAAACCCTTAAACACGTCCCATGCCCAGCATGGACGTGATTTTGCCCAATGAACCTGAAATCACCTTGATTTTAATTGGGTTTTTCTGGGCAGATTTGCATTAACATGATTTTAGGTTAGCTTGGGCTTCAAATTTTATGGGCTTTGGTGTTGTAATCATTAAACCCTAAATATAAACCCTAATATCTTGAACTGATGAGAAATGAACACGGAAAAACAGGTATCCAAACCCAGAAACACAGCAAAGAAAGAAACAATCAAAACTAATCGTTAGCGATACGCTTGAAAATCATTTAAAAAATCATTCAAATCAAGTTATACGTAAGCGAATATGATCCAAAACACTAAATACTATCCATATCCATACAATGAAAGCAAAGGAAGGAAGCGTCCTGACCTTTTCAGAACTTCTTGGATTAGGTAGTCGGCTCTTCACTTTCTATAAGGAAGATGTCACGGTTCTCAATCATAAAGATAGACACGTATCTATCTGGCTGAGTCCTGACCCTTTCAGACCTTCTCAGATTAGGTGGTATAACCTCTGGAGTTTCCTTCGGATTTTTCTCTGGAGTTGTTTCTTCAACATTCTTAAGAGGTGAAACATCTTCAGAAAGACTTGCACTTGTATCTTGCTCCATTTGTTGCTCATGTTGAATTTCTTCAAGATCCAAATTTATGCCACTTGTCTCTTACTAAATGAACTCCTTTTCCGAAAAGACACCATCTCGAGCAACTACTTTGTTCTAAGACTGGTTGTAGAAGTAATAACCCTTTGTTTAACCCTTTGTTTCCTTTGGGTATCCCACAAAAAAACATTTGTCTTATTTTGGTGCAAGATTATATCCGAGCAATCTCTTCACATAATCCTCGCACCCCAAAACCTTAAGAAAAGACAACTTTGGAGGTTGTCCCGTCCACATCTCATATGGTGTCTTCTCAACGGCTTTGGACGGAATCTTGTTGAGTGTGAAAGCAGCCATCTCGAGTATCCCTAGAAAGAAACAGGGAGGTCGACTAAACCCATCATAGATCGAACCATGTCCAACAACGTTCGATTTATCCTTTTGGACACACCATTCCATTAAGGTGTTCTTGGTGGAGTTAGCTGTAATAGTATTCCACAACCCTTTAGATGCTCATCAAAGTCCAGGTTCATCTATTATCCACCTCAATCCGATCGAACTGCTTTGATCTTCTTGCCTAGTTGATTTTCTGTTTCACTTTGAAACTCTTTGAATTTCTCAAAACTTTCATGTTTGTGTTTCGTAAAGTAGACATTTCCATATCTACTGAATCACCCATAAATGTAATGAAGTAACTAAGCGCACTTTTGGCTGTGGAACTCATTGGTCCACATACACCTGTATGTATGAGTCTCGTGTACATTCCTACCTTAGTCTCCACAAAAATCTCGTCCTCCGAGTCATCCGTCCCCACGACAAAAATCTCCTCCATCCTTGAGTCAAGTCTACCTCCTCCCAATCAAATTCATTTACCCTCTCTCGAGTCAAACACATGTCCATTCTCTCTAATACTCCACGAGAGTCATCATAGTTGGAATCCCGCTTTCCAAATTAATAATTTTGAAAATGGAATTTCATTCCCAATTCGTACAAAACAACATTCACATTAACATGGCATTATCGTTTCCATCATGCACTAAATTTTTCATCATTCCTATTATTTTGTAGGGCTTCCCGTTGGATCTGTGCCTCCTCTAGACTAATCAGAGTCTCCCCCATCATTGGTTCACCACTGCTCTTAGGTGCTACCACTATAGCAACACCATCTATTGTGTACCATCTCATCAGTACCCCACTTCAGAGGATGGCTGACTTCCCAGACAGTAACCCGCCACCACATCCTCCCCAGGCAAAGGACCCCCTTGCCGAACTCAGGGCTATGATGCAGCTACTCCTCCACCGATAGCATAACCTTGAATAGAATTTGTCCAACCTTAACAAGAACTAAGGCCAAGGTGTCCTCACACCCAAAGTTCCCTTTCACTTTGAGTCAAAATATGTTGCTGGAGATGGAGAAATGGAAAACGAGATTCGTAAGCTGAAAGAAATACTCAACGGGATCACGAAGGCTAAACCCTGGCTAGACATCCACGGCCTCTCTCTGTTTCCGAAGGCCCGACTTCCCCCCGGTTTCAAGATGCCTAACTTGAGAAAGTTCAATGGAACTGGGAACCCGACTACATTATTGAAAATGTATGTCGGAGCCAAGAGCCCTTAGGGAGTATTTGAAGAGCTGATCGCCCAATTGTTCCATCAATACCTCGATGGCACTGTAGCCACATGGTTCCTCAAGTTGGAGAACTATAAGAAGGCCACCTGGGCAAACATTGTGAGGGAATTCATGGACCAGTACAAGAACAATGAGGAGGTTGACGTGACTAGACTTGACCTTGAGACCACTTATTAGAAGGCTGGCGAGACCTTCCCCGCATTCATTTCAAGGTGGAGCACTAAGGCCGCAAAGATGTTGGTAAGACCCACTGAGGAGGAACAAATCCGAATGGTTGTGAAGAACCTCTCTTTAAACATGAAAGAGAAGATGCAGTTCCAATACTTACAATCTTTCAAGGCTCTAATCTCCACGGGTTCTATGATCGAGGAAGCCTTGCGTGTTGAGAATGCAAGGGTTGAGAACGGGGCATTATCTTGTTCTAGGTGCAAGAAGAGTACATCGTATGCCTCTAACAACCACTCCTGCCCCGAACAAAGTTGCGGAGATCAGCAATGTTAGCTCAAACAATCCATTGAGTTTAGCCGAGACCGTCAGACGATAATTCAATCCTATCAAGATGTCATATTTTGAGGCGTTTAGGCGTCTAACCAGGGCGGGGATGATAAGACCGCTCCAACCGAGGAATCCTCCACCTCCAGTCAGGCTGAGGCAAAATCTTAATGAGCATTGTGACTTTCACCAGTATGTTGGCCACATGGTTGAGGATTGAGTATCTCTAAAGCATTGATCCAGGATCTCATTGATGACGGAAGACTTGTCATCACTCCCAAGACAATCTCAAGTGCTCCAAATATCTCTAAAAATCCTCTCTCGGAACACTCCAGTGAGAGCATTAATGCCATCATCACTTTGGCAATTTCCGTAATAGACCCATTCTCCCTCATTGAGGATCTCCAACCTCATCTACACCAGGTGACCATCATTGGTTCATTCAATAACTTGACAATTGACTTGTTCAAGACGAACGAGGTGACCTTAAGTCCAATTCTCCTGACAAGCATGGGGTCAAGTACCTTTGCTAATCTTTCTGCCACTCTGGATGGTGATGGAAGTTTCCTCATGTTGGATCATGAGCATGAAGAGGAAGACTCCTCTGTCATGAGAATTGTTGAAGGGCTTAAACCCTACTCGCTTCGTAAGAGATCATGGCAATGTGTCTACCTTCACGACTGGCATTACGATGAAATGTTGTGCCAAAGCTTAACCATCTTGCGAGGAATGGTCGCCACTTCAAGCCTTCCTACCTGGAAGAAGAAAACCCTCTCGAGGCTCTAAGGAGGAAAGGGAACGGAAAATAGATCCTTGCGGAAGGGAATGATGACCCAGATGATGCCATAAGGAGGATGAAAGAAGTAAACGCCGATGTCTCAATTTGGAAGCTTCTTATGACTTCCTTGCCTCATCGAGCAGCAGTGCTGAAGTAGCTAAACCAGACAATGGTACAACTTGACCTAACCCCGAGGAGATGGTTGGCCTCATACACGATTTTTCTCAAGTTCTCATGTTCACCGACGAGGAATCGCCATAAGATCCTAATCATAACAACTATTTGCACATCACTGTCGAATGCAATGGGAGGCGTGTTCCTCAAGTCTTGGTTGATAATGGATCAGCCATTAATGTTTGCCCTTTGAGTGCCCTTCAAAAACTGGGATTCTCTCTTGATCATGTCGAGCCATCCTCGCAAGTCCTCTGAGCGTACAACAATGCTAAAAGAGAAGTCCTTGGAACTATCAAGCTCTTGCTTGAGCATGGTTTTATTGCTTGAGAAGTTCAATTCCTTGTCATCGACGTACCTGCCTATTTCAATTTGCTCCTAGGGAGGCCATGGTCGCATCAAACCAAGGATTTTGCTTCTACCTTGCATCAGAAAGTCAAGTTTTAGACTACGCATGGGACTGTAACTCTAAAAGGGGATCCTAAAATCATGGCAATCACTACCTCTGACAAGCCCTTTCTTCAGCTGAAAGAAGATTTGGGCGACCGTTTGAACGGATTCATAGTAAACGCCATCTCGGTTGAGGATGAAAGATGGAGAGACAGTGATGACGTGTGGGATGGGCGAGACCTCGATCACGACCACTCCGATGACCAGTCTTACTTGCAAGACAGTCAAGCTCCTTTGAGCGCCGACAATTTCTTCTCAAGACCACATTTGATCCGTGATGAGGATATTGACTGGGATGCTAATAACACGAACTTTTGTTCACCATGCCTAAATTGATTTTTATTCCCGAATGTCAGGTTACTGCCTGGATACATACTCCCGAACTTCCCCAAGTACAAAGGAGAGGGAAGCTCTAGGGTTCATCTACAGAACTTTGTACAAACTCGATATCCAGCAGGAGTCCCCAAGACCTATTAACCCGCTCTATTCAATCAGAGTCTCGAAGGGAAATCACTGGAATCGTACTTCAATATCCCCGAGTCCCAATGCAATAGTTGGAAGAAACTGTGTAGCAACTTCCTAATATGGGCTTGCCTATACCAAAGCTATGAAATGGAGATGGTCAAATTGCAGCAGATACATCAGTATCCGACTGAATACTTATCTCGTTATGTGGCCCATGGGAAGAAACAATGCCGCAAAGTAAGGAAACCACCTACTGACAAAGAGACCATGCTCATGATTATTGAAGGATCAAGGAGCCGCTAGTCAGCACTGCACTAGACTTGAAGATCTCGAGCAACTTGGCTTCCGCATGGAAATGAAGATCCTAAATAACCCTTATGAGACTTATGTGGCAGCCCACTCAGGTGGCCGGCCTCATCGACTACCCTCCAAGAAGCAGTATCCTTTCAACTAGCGCCACTGTGTGGTCTTCTCCCGACTACACGAGCAGGGCATCATGTATCCGCTTCCTCCCCCAACCGAAGATCCCTCGTTCAGAGTTATCCTCAACTGCTACTGTAACTACCACAAGAAGTATGGTAATACCAATGACGATTGCCCTGAGCTCCAGCTCCGTCTTCAAGAGCTAGTCAACAAGGCACCATCTTAGTTGCCCCGAGGCGCACCAAGCCCACCATCTTGTGTCCATATAGGCGGCCTACACCAGGATTACTAACTCTCATCTTTAGTGTAGTTTAAATTCTGTACTTTCATTCCATATAACGTAGGCCCGAACTACGTTTGGTCTGAACCCCATAGATTTTGTCTTCACATGTAAGCACGTTCACCGGGGTACGTAGGCAACTCCTCAGGAGTGCGACCACAATAATAAACAAAAAAATAATAATTTAATCTCTATGTTATCCATGAATCAGAACTACGTTGACTGATTCTCCGAATGCACTTTTGAAAAGTCAATCTGATCATGTTAACAACTTACTCACCAGCACACACTGGAGATACTTAGGCAGCCTTCAGGCTTGGTCCAAATAAGACAAAAACAAAAACATTATACGAACTAAGGAATGAAGTTCCCTTAACTTTCCTCAAGAAGATTCCTACTCAGACTCTCAGGGGATGACCCCCAATCTTTTCTTGAGTGATCTTCTAGTCCATTGAATTCTCTAGGGGCAGTTCCCTCATTCTCGTCAAGTGTGTCACCATCACAAGAAGCATGACTTGACTGATATTCATCCACTATCCTTCAAAGTTTGATCTTGTCCTAACACTTCTCCTTGTGTAGATTGCCAAGCCTGACCAAAACCAGAATTCAACATCTCACCGCCCTACCCTCGAGGGGCAGACAGCTTATGCAAGAGGGGCACGTATGTTGCTCCGAATGGGACATGCACCCAGAACAGGGCAGGGAAAGAACGAAAAAGGAATCAAAGATCCAATCTTGCCATTTGACAACAAAAACTGCTCAGGCCTCGGTTTTTCTCCTAAGTAGAGGCGTCGCCCCCTCATCTCTCCCAAACACACCTTGAATGGCTGGTTTGTTCAACCCGGCCAAGATACCCTATACTATGGTTTTCCTGAACCATTGCATGACGAAAAAGAACAAAAGACCCTCCCTGACTTGGAGATATTCTTCAATGGTCTCCCGATTAGTAAGGATAAACTTGCAGCTGATATCCATGACGCCGCAATCGAACAATCTGACTAGATTGAACACATTAGATACCGAGCTTTAAATCGCCTTTTTCAAATGAGTCACCTCGATGATGATGACTTTGACCCTACACACCTTTTTTTCTTAGCCAGAACATCCGAGTGTGGAGTTGGGAATTCAAGAACAAGAGGGGAGATAGTGAGATCCGAATCATTATTGGCAACCATCCTCCAAACTACGAACAAGATACAAAAAGCCTAGCCGATCCTTACCCTTACCCTATGTCAGGAAACTTTCTTGACTCGAAAGTAAATCCCTCCAGTGAATTAGGCCTTGCTGACTATGAGTCTGATCATTCATCTTAATCATCTTCCTTGAACAGCCTTGCTTCCACCACATATCCATCTGACATCTCATACGCAGAAGACCTACCCTTAGGTTTTGAGCATATTTGCATGCAAGAGTCTGTCATAGAGCATAATGCATTGCATGATGATGATTCAAGGACATACATGCCACCGGGTGAAGAGCCCATACTTTTAAACGTTTGCACAGAAGAAAACAGAAAAGAAGTCAAACTTGGCTCCACACTGTCGCTAGAGGAAACAGAGGCATTCACAGCGCTTCTCAGAGAATATGTTGATGTCTTCGCCTGGTCATATACAGACATGCCGGGTGTTGACTCCGACATTGCCCAACACCTGTTACCACTGTTACCTGACCGTAAGCCGAAGAAGCAGAAACTTCGCCGCATGAAACCCGAGATCAATCTGAACGTCAAAGAAGAGATTCAGAAACAGATCAACGCCGGATTCCTTGAAGCTGTTAAACACCCAGAGTGGTCGGCCAATATTATCGTTGTCCCCAAGAAAGATGGCAAAGTCCGAATATGCATCGACTTCCGTTATCTGAATGCATCCTTCGCCAAAGACTGTTTCCCTTTGCCCCATGTCAACATGCTAGTCGACAATAAGGCTAACCATGCCATGTTCATTCATGGATGGCTTCTCGAGATATAATCAGATCCTAATGGACTTGCAAGACATGATCAAAACAGCATTCATCACCCCTTGGGGAACATACTGCTGCAGAGTGATGCCATTTGGTCTCAAGAAAGCCGGGGCAATGTACCATGGAGCTGCTACTACCATCCTTCATGACATGATCCATGAGATTCTTGAAGTTTCTGTCGATGACATGATTGTCAAGAGCAATACTCAAGAGGGGCACATCGATGCGTTCAGAACTTTCTTTGACAGAATTCAAAGACTCCGACTGAACCCACAAAAGTGTGCCTTTGGGGCCACCTCCGGCAAGCTCCTTGGATTTGTAGTCAGCCTTAAAGGAATCGAAGTTGAGCCTGACAAAACAAAAGAAGGAGATTCCACCTTCCTGCACTGAGAAAGACGTCCGAGGGTTTTCTGGGACGGATCAGATACATCAGCCGCTTCATCTTGCAACTCACCTTGAGTTGTGAACCAATTTTCAAACTCCTCAGGAAGGGAGTTGCCAACAAATGGAATGATCAATATCAGGAAGCATTTGATGCTATGAAAAACTACATGGCCAAGCAGCCAATCCTGATGCCTCTGAGGCCTAATGAACCCTTGCTGCTATATCTAACCATGACTGAGATGGGCATGGGGGCATTCCTTGCCCAATATTAAGAGGGAACTCAAAAAGAGGTACCATATATTACCTTGGCAAGAAGCTTCTTGAGTATGAAACTCGATACAATCTGCTTGAACGCGTATGCATATCACTTGTCTATTCTACCAAGAAGCTGAGGCACTATCTCAAAGCTCATATGACCTAACTTATTTCAAAACTTGACCCGATCAAGTACCTCATTGATGAGCCGATCATCAGTGAAAGGTTGGCTAGGTGGCATGCTCTGCTATTTTAAATTGACATCAAATGCATAAATAAGAATTCTGTCAAAGGACGAGCCATTTCGGAAGCTCTAGCTGATGGCTTTATTTCTGAGACGTGTATGATGACTCATTTCCCGATGAGAACATCCTCACTATCGAAGAGTCCCGATGGAAGATGTACTTTGATGGTGCTTCAAACTATAAGGGCAATGGGATCGGTGTCCTGTTGATTTATCCTAGATGGCCTCCATGTGCCTTTTTCACTCGAGCTTGACTTTTTGAACACCAATAATACGGCTGAGTACAAAGCTTGTATCTATGGAGTCAAGGCAACCCTGGCAGCGGGGGCACGATGCCTAACTGTATTTGGGGACTCCAACCTCATCACATCATAGACCATAGGGGCATGGAAGGTTCAAGAAGAACACCTTCAAGCCTATGCCAACTATTTACAGCAACTGATCCCGCTATTTGAAGATATAACTTTCCGACATCTACCGCGTGAACAAAACGGCTTTACAGATGCTTTAGCCAACATTGCCACCTCAGTGGTCTGAGAAAATGGAGCAAGGGCTCAGTCGATCACTCTGAAAGAGAGGCGCGAACCCGCTGTATGTCAATGCCATAACTGCAGATACAGAGGATGAACCCTGGTTCATTGATGTACAGAATTACCTTGAGAAATAGGAATATCCCCAAGGAAGCTGTAAAAATAATCAATTGTCCATAAGATGCCTTGCCATGCAGTACACCATGTACACTAGCAAGCTGTACCACAAAAGCCTTGATGGCACTCTCCAACTCTGTGTCACTAAAACAGAAGAGCAGAAGATCATAACAAAATCCACAATGGAGTTTGTGGTAATCACATGAATGGTAGGATGCTAGCCAAGAAAATAATTCGTACAAGATATTACTGGAATACGATGGAATGCGACTGTTATCAAATGGTTTGCGCCTGCCACAAGTGCCAAAATTTTGCTAATCTGAACAACATGCCACCAAGGCCTCTGCATAACATGACCTCACTATGGCCATTCTCCACCTGGGGGACCGATATCATCGTCCAAATTCACCCCCAAGGCCTCGAATGGGCATCAGTACATCCTAGTTGCTATGGTCTACTTCTCAAAATGGATTGAGGCTTCATCCTTTGCAACCCTAGGGGAAAGGCAGGTAGCCAAATTTGTCATAAACAACATCATCTGCCGCTATGGTATGCCTTTTGAGATCATTGCTCATAATGGCTCATAGTTTAAGGGGCATTTGAAGGAAATGATCCGCAAGTACAAGATAAGACACCATCAGTATTCTCCATATAGACCTCAGAACAATGGAGCTATTGAGGCAACCAACAATACAATCCGCAATATCTTAGCCAAGATGACATAGAAAGACTAGAGAATGGCCCGAGAAGTTTCCATATGCTCTCTGCGGATTTTGAGCTTCTATCCGCACCCCGACTGGCTCTACGCCCTACTCTTTGGTTTATGGCGTGGAGTCGATGCTGCCAATTGAAATTGAAGTCACGTCACTTCGAGTGATAGCAGAAAGCGGTATTCCCGAGGATCTCTGGTACCAAGCCCGATACGAGGAACTAGCTCTCCTTGATGAATGTCGACTTGCAGCACTTCACAACATTCAGACTACAAATGCCAAATTGCCAGGGATTTCAACAGAATGGTTCGCATCCGTGATGTTCAAGAAGGAGATCTTGTGCTGAAAGAGATCCGAGCCCACCTACATGACCCTAGGGGCAGTTAAAGGGGAACTTGTCTGCCCTATTCTTGATCAAGAAAATCACCCCTGCAGGTGCTGTCATATTGGCTGATTTGGACGGAAATGAATTCACCAGTTACACTAATCTCGACCAGATGAAGAAGTTCTATGTTTGACTTTAGGTTATTTAATTTGTTGTTCTCAAGCTCTTTGAGAGCATTTTAATTATGAATAACAAGAAAGGAAAAATTCAAAACCTCTGAGGTTCCAATTCGCCCCTGAGGCGCACACCCGAACTACGCTCAACCTGATTCCCACAGACGGGATACGTACACAGTCTGCCAGGGACTCGATCAAATGACATATTTTCCCTTGAGGTGCCCTTGAACTACGCTCGACCAGATTCCCACAGACGGGATACGTAGGCAGTTCGCCAGATACTCGGTCAAATGTCATATTTGCCCCTAAGGTGCCCCGTTAAACTACGCTTGGCCTGATTCCCACAAATGGGATACGTAGGCAGGGACTCGGTCAAATGACATATTTGCTCCTGAGGCGCTCCCCTGACCTATGCTCGACTTGATTACCATAGATGGGATACGTAGGCAGTCCACTCGGACTCGGTCAGAGGATTATCCCTATACCTAGTAGCAGCAAAAAAAAAATAAAATAATAATAATAATAATAATAATAATAATAATAATAATTATAATAATAATAATAATAATTATAATAACAACAACAAACAAAAAAAACCA
>ONZA01006026.1:17411-27832 GCA_900322205.1 Kewa caespitosa
GCTTGGATAATTTAGAAGTTTGGGACAGGGCTTTTTTTTTTTTTTTTTTTTTTTTTGGCTCTAGGCAATTTGTTGTTTAGAACTTTGATAATGTGGGAAAATGTAAAGGAAAAGTATGTGAAATAAGGATAAAAGTGTTTAGGCAGAATCTGCTTCTGGTTCTATTTTGTTATGTTTGCATGATTTATATAGGCAAGGTTTCCCCCTTTGCCGGTGCTCAAATTTAATGCACCAGTGGCTAGCGAATATGGGGATATTCGATGGGATGGCCAACGAATATCACTGTATTCGCTGAGCCTAGAATGAATATGGGCATATTCGCTGCAAAATGAAGCGCATCTTGGAAGAAACCTTTAGCACAACTCAACAAATAGCGAATATGGGAAATTTTCGTTACATTGCCCAGCGAGTATGAGCATATTCATTGGGTCTTGAGCGGTTTTCACTTTTTTCGCTTTGAATGAGGCGAATATATGCATATTCGCTACCCTTTGCCTTTCTTTGTGTATTGAACCACAACTTTCCTTGAAGCGCAAGGTTATTGGATGGTTCTAGAAGTCCCTAGGGTGATGTACTTGACGTTTTTGCCCTTAGTCTTCGTACAACCTCGGGTTTATTGGTTCGTGTGTTAAATAGTTAAAGAATAATAGTTCCCTATGCTAGTTATCGTCATCGCGTCATTGGGCGACACTATTTAGGTGTCAAAACTTTTATCGAAAAAGAAGTGAAAACGATGAAAACGCAAAAACGTCAAAACCAGCTTTTGTCTTGGTTACAGTTTCAGGTTCTGGGTTTTCGTTTCAGACATGTTTTGTGCCTTCCCTTGTTAATATTAGATGAATATGGTTTGTATTTAGTGTTTTGGATTAGATTTGCTTACGTGAACTTGGTTTGAATGAGTTTTGAACCGGTTTTTGCAAGCTTATCGCTAACGATCAGTATTGATCGTCACCGTTTTTGCTGTATTTCTGGGTCTAGATGTCTATTTTTTTGTTTTACATTGTTTCTGGATTAAAGATATTAGGTTTCTTATTTGTGCTTTGATTATTAGTCACCAAAAACCAACAAATTTGAAGCACCTTCAAAACTGATCCTGCAAACCTGCCCAGAAAAACCCGATTGAAATCAAATATGATTTCGGGTTCTTTGGGGAAAAAACACTTACTTGCTGGCATGGGGCGTGTTTTAGGGTTTGTGGGGCAGGGTTTTCTTGGTTGACGGCCACGGGGTTAGGTCAAAAATGATGAGCTTTTGAGCTAAACCATGGGTAAGGGTCTAGGCAAGGGTTTAGGGTTTTGTGCTAGGATTTTATGTTTGCTTAGGTTGGCCATGCATGGTCATGGCATAGGGTTTTTTCCGAAACCTTAGGCAGCACGGAACATCTGTGTGGCCGTGCATCTTGGGTCGTTTGTGCCTGAGCCCAAGGCAATTGAAACCGAATTATATTCGGTTAGATGGGCTTAGACCAAATTGGATTCTGTCAAATCCTAACTTCTCCGTTTGGGTTATGGTCTTTGATGGCCCGTAAGCTAACACACGGGCCTTCCACTGGACCATATGAGTCATGGGTCTTGGGCCCATGGGCCCATATGAGTCCAAATGGGTTGTGGTACACCTTGGGCTTTTGTGGTCCATAGGTATGCACGCCCATATCAAGCAATAGCTAGACCAAGGATGTCCAATTTAGTGAATAATGGGATTAATCATTAATTAAATTGAAATTTCAATCATTTTTAAAATAAGGCTAATTTGTTTTATGGCTTATGCTTAGTTCATTTACTTGATCACATGTTTACGTGTTTTGATTGTGGCATTTGAAAGCATGTTTTATGTGATGTATGTTAAACTACGTCACCCATGTGATATCGGTGCATGAATGATATTTAGTTATGATCTAGTATGGCCCAAAACACAGTATTTTCAACTGTTTTGTATTTGTTGTAAAGGAAATACAACATTGTTTGTCCGTTTACTTGGAATGAAATTTATTGCTTTCATAGATAGTTTAAATTACATTGTAAATACAAGACTTTCAATGTGGAGATGAAGCCTTAGATGAGTTCAACATTCAAGTGGGAGCCATGATGATTAGATCTTTAAGGGTTCTTAATGGGCCATATTAGGATCATTTTCAATATAGCTTTAAATATCGCATTTAATTGCTTTATTTATCGCCATTTTGATTTATTATGTTTTGATAAATAAAAAAGTTCACTTGTTTATTAAAAACGAAAAATAAATGAAAGTCCCAAAATATCGAGTCTATACCCTCCCAAACAAGGATCATCCTTCTAATCCTTGATCGCAAGTTGGTGGGTTCTGCCAAGTAATGCACTGCTTCTCATCTTAGGAAGATGCGGGTAAGTCATAATGATGAGGCCTATAGATCGTGTTGGGTAACTCGACAATATGAAAGAGAGTCTCACTTGTTGGGGTAAAATGATGATATAGTGGATATATTCGTCAACCAAGAATCACATGGTGATTATCGTAGGTTTGCTTACCATTTTTGACCAATGCGGTTGTTCGGCCAAAGTCTTGCCACATTAGGGTAACATGGGATCTTGCAATCACTAGATTCATAGGGAAATTTTATATGGATAGAGTGTAACAGTTTTGTCATTTTGCGTATTGCTAAAGCTATTTCATGAGAGTTGTACTAAATTTTGCATTTAATTATGTTTTGTAGAAATGGCCAATCAAAACAACTCAAACTTGAACTTGAGGTCGACACTTGATAGAGACCGGTTAAATGGCACCAACTATGTCGGTTGGTATCGCAACTTTCATATCGTGTTGAAGCACAAAAAGTTGGAATACGTCTTGGAGACGCTTGTTCCCACTCTTTCGGAAAATGGTGGAACACTAGCCCAACGGGCTGCCCACCAAAGAGCAAAGGATCACTCTGACGAGGTTACTTGCATCAGCTTAGCAAGCATGAAATCTGAATTGCAGAAGCAGTTTGAGAGCTACCATGCTTGTAACATCCATACAGCGCTAAAAATTATGTTTAAGGAGCAAGAGTGTATTGAGATGTACGAAGTGAACAAGCTAGTCAGGGAGGCTACACTCGTTGAAGGAAAGCTTGTCAATCCCCCTATCTTAGGGATGATAGCCAACTTCGCGAGATTGGAACACGTGGGTGTGTCTTCCTACAAGTGCTTCAGGTAGACACTGTCCTACTCTTGCTGCATAAGGAGTATATCCAATTTAGGCAAACATACCATATGTAGGGGGTGGACAATACTCTACATGAGCTTCATCAGGTGGTCAAGGTTGTAGAGCCAATGATGAACCTAGCTTCAAGCAAGAAGCAAGTGATGTATGTCAGAAAAGGAAAGAAACCGGCAACTTCTAAGGGAAAACTATTTAAGGGCAAGGGTGGAGTGTCAAAACCCAAGCATCAATAAAAGGTCGCTAAGAAGAAGCTGACAACTGACTAAAGTGAATGCTTCTATTGCCAAAAGAAAAGGAACTGGAAGAGATACCTCCAAAAACTAAAGAAGGACCAGAAGAATGGGACATCATTAAGCACTTCAAGTATCCTTGTTATTGAAGTAAACAACTTAGCGACATTAACTTCTGATTGGGTATTAGATACTGGTTATGGTGCTCACATTTGTACAAATGTGTATGGACTAAGGAAGCATAGGTAAGTGGCTAAGGATGAGGTGGACCTACGAGTTAGAAATGTAGCCAGGTTGCTGCCGTGATCGTAGGAACTTATGTTTTGCCTTTGTCGTCAAGGCTTGTACTTAAGTTGAACAATTGTAATTTTGTTCCAAGTATTAGCAAAAATATTATTTCAACTTCCTTTTTGGATATGAAAGTTTTTTTTTTTTTAACATTAAGAATGGTTCTTGGTTGATTTAAAAGAATGATATGTTTTACTGTGATGCTCATTTGTAAAATGGGCTTTACTTGCTAAATTTAGATAAAAAGCATGCTCACTATCAATAATAAGATGGCAAGAACAAATGATTCTAACATATGGCATTGTAGATTAGGCCATATAAATGTGAAACGCATCCAGGAACTTCTAAAGGAAGGGATTCTAACCTCGTTTGACCACGAGTCATTTGACAATTGCTAATCATGTTTACTTGGGAAAATGGCAAAGCCACCCTTTCTGGAAAGGGTGAGCGTGCAAGTGAACTGTTGGGATTCATACATATAGATGTATGTGGACCAATGAGTTCGACAGCCAGAGGTGAGTTTAGCTACTTCATTAAATTTACGGACGATTTGAGCAAATATGGATATGTCTACTTAATAAAATACAAACATGAAATCTTTGAGAAATTCAAAGTGTTTCTAAGTGAAGAATAAAATCAACTAGGCAAGAAGATCAAAGCACTTCGTTTGAATCGAGGTGGCGAATAACTGAGCCTAAAACTTGATGAACATCCAAAAATTTGTGGAATACTTTCACAAATGACTCCACCAGGAACATCTCAATGGAATGGTGTGTCTGAAAGGAGAAATCAAACATTATTGGACAAGGTTCGATCAATATTAGGTCTAGCCAACCTCCCTATTTCTTTCTGGGGATATACGCTTGAGACAATTTCATTCACACTGAACAAGATTCTTTCCAAAGCCGTTGAGAAGACATCGCATAAGATGTGGACGGGAAAACCTCTCAATTTTCTTTTCTCAAGGTTTAGGGGTGCGAGGCTTATGTGAAGAGATTACTCGGAGAAAATCTTGCAGCAAAATCAGACAAATATTTCTTTGTGGGATGCCCAAAGGAAACAAAGGGTTACTAATTCTACAACCAGTCTGAGAACAAAGTATTTGCTGCGCGAGATGGTGTCCTTTCGGAAAAAGGGTTCATTTTCGAAGAGACAAGTGGAAGAAATGTGCATCTTGAAGACATTCAAGATGAGCAACAATAGAGCTGGATAGGAGTGCCAGTCTTTCTAAAGAATTGCAACTATTTAGATTGTTGAAGAAACAACTTCAGAGATAAATAAGGAGGAAACTCCGAAAGTTGTACTACCTAACCCTATAAGGTCTTGAAGGGTCATGACTCAGCCGGATAGATACATGTCTATCTTTATGACTAAGAACCGTGGAAAGTGAAGAACCGACTACCTAGCTATAAGGATGCCATGGAGAGTCTTAATTCCAGCAAGTGGCAATAGGACAAGAAATCTAAAATTGATTCCATGTTCGACAATCAAGTATGGGACATGGCCGATTCGCCGGATGAGCTAGACCCATCGGGTACAAATGGATCTTTAAGGTCAAGACGGACAAGAATGGAAACATACTTGTTTTCAAGGCTAGACTTGTGGCGAAAGGTTACAGACAAATCCACAGGATTGACTATGACGAGACTTTCTCACCTGTTGTTATGCTTAATTCCTTTAAGATACTCCTAGTAATTGTCGCACATTACGACCATGAGATTTGGCAATTGGATGTCAAAACAACCTTCTTGAATGGGTTTCTTGAAGATGATGTGTTTACGACACAACCAGAAGGTTTTGTCGATCAGAGGAATGCTAGGAAGGTATGCAAGCTAAAGAAATTCATTTATGGGTTGAAGCAAGCATCCCGTAGGTGAAATCTGCGTATTCATGAAGTCATAACACAATTTGGTTTTATTAGAAATTCATGGGAACCTTGTATATACAAGAAGTTCAGTGGGAGCAAGATTGACTTCTTCGTCTTGTATGTTGATGACATATTGCTCATTGGAAACGACATTTTTCAATGCTGGAGTATGTGACGAATTGACTCGGTGAGTGTTTCCTGGTGAAATACCTTGGACAATCAATGTACATCTTAGGCATCAAGATGTGCAGGGATAGATGTAGGAGGCTAATAGGATTGAGCCAAAGAAAGTATACTGATGAGCTAGTAACTCAAATCAATATGCAGGATGCCAAGCAGGCTAACTTGCCCATGAGTCGTGGAACAATTCTTAGCAGGACGCAAGGTCCGTAAGCCTTGGCTGAGCATGAACGTATGAGTTAGATCCCATATTCATCAACTATAGGATCTATCATGTATGGTATGATTTGTACTTGTTAAGACATCTGGTATGCCTTAAGCATGACGAGTAGATTTCAAGCCAACCCAGGTAAAGCACACTGGAGTGGGGAAAATAACATCTTGAACTATTGACGGATAACTACAGATAAATTCCTAGTTCATGGCGTAGAAAAGGAGTTGGTTGTAAAGGGTTACACCGACGCGTCCTTCCAAACTGACAGACAATTTGCAATCCCAATCTAGTTTCATTATTTGTCTAAATAGAGGAGTAGTATGCTGGAAGAGTGTAAAACAAAGAACCGTGGGGGATTTTACAACAGAGGTTGAAAACATTGCATCTTCAAAAGCAGTAAAGGAAGCTATATGGATTCATAAGTTAATTGCTAAGCTTGGAGTTGTGACATCGGCGGCTTAACCATTGACTCTTTATTGCGATAAAAATGGAGCCATCACCCAAGCCAAGAGCCAAGATCACATCAGAAGTCCAAGCATGTTAAACGGTTGTATCACCTTATTAGATTATGGGTAAAATCTGGTGATTTGAGAATATGCAATGTACATACAGATGATAACGTAGAAGATCCATGGACTAAGTCGCTTGATCAAATCAAGCATAAGAGTCATGCTGCTGCAGTAGGTCTTCAACATTTTGTGTGTGATTAACGTACATATTTTAAGTTCATGTGGAGTTCATAATTGTAAAAAATTTCTCCGTACATTTATCATTTTTTTTTTATTTGGTTTGTTTTAAATATTTTGTATAATTTGATTACATATCCAAATAATGCAATACAAACATCCAAATATGTTATCAACAAGGTGTCTCAGATGAGGAAACCCAATTAAGTGAATTGGAGTTTGTGATTGTGAGTCCCTAATCTAGGTGTTGGAATTAAAACTCTAACAACCTAAGGTGATTAGGTTGCAAGTTGATCATAGTACTGTTTCATGTGCTTTGATAGGGTGTGAAGATCAATTGCATAGGCATGAGGTTGGAACTCATGGCAAGAGAGATCCGTCGTGAGAAATTTGTAAGATCAAAAGTCATATGAGTCTCTCACAAATTTATCTCGAGTCATTTCTAAAACCTGAGTGGTCATGGATAACAACTTAAGGATTGGCAGTCTATGATTTCCTCAAACGCCTTTTGTAACAAAAGGTTAAAAAAGGAAAGTTCGGGCTATTGCGAGTTAAGTAGGGATTCATGGATGCACAAGATGAAAATTGTCCTCCCTATAGGGGCAGTTCTTTTAGGCCACTTGATGAATCAGAACTATTAAAATGCATGGCAATGCTCAACTGGATTACAACATTAATCAATTGGTTTCATAGTTTAATTCGGAATCAAGAAACAAATTTGAATTGATTAGTATGACCGACATGTTACCTTATAATCAAATCAAAGACAATAAGTGACAAGGCCATGGAGTTGCATTTTCGTCTAAAGGACAAGTGAGAAATTGAATGAATATGTCATTCAGTCAAGGTGCAAGTGACTTGGGAATAATAACTCAGATAGTGATTTAATTGACTTAGGTTGGTTGTTATGTGCAGCTAGATGCCTTTCACAACCTTTTGGGTCAATAGATATTGAGCTCAAAAGTTAAGTGCAATTAATTCTGAAGCATTGCAGAAAAGTAGATTGATTAAAGTCACAAAGGTTGAGCAAAAGGTTGGCCAAAGGAATGGGTCCTTTAGATCGAAGATGCAATGGAGCAAGGCAGAGGGACTTCTGCCGTGTTAAGGCCTTTTTGGCCCATTTGGATAAGGCCCACAGAGGCCCATAACTAATGCCCCTTTTAGGGTTTATTCTTTGCGCCTATATAAAGTGATGCATCCCATATTAGATTTAGACCTAAGCCTCATAATTGACCTAATACATAAGGAAAGAAGGCATAACCAATGCATCAAACCCTAACCCTAAAGTGAGTTCATTCGAATCAATGAGAAGAACTAGAAGGAGCAGCTCCTTCGTGATTCCGATCTAGCTATCTCCTTGGATTGATCTACATGTGTGAATTCTAAGGAGAAATACTTGGAGCTCATTGGAAGTCATCTTCACGAGGAGATAAAGAGGGATACACGGCCTAAAAGATATGGTTGACAGCATACTTGGGAAGGCACGCATTGAGAGGTAACGCATATGTGAACTCGAGTACATGTAACGATCCAATTCTATGTGTCCTGCATTTATATGATTAGATCATATATTACATAGAACCCAACACTTCCTTGTTCAAGGTTAGCCTTTTGTCCTTGTTCTCCCTTCCCACGGATTCCATCTTCCTCACTACGAGGTCTCCAATGTTGAGGCTTCTGGTTTTGACTCTTTGATTGAACACCCTAGCCATCCTTTTTTTGTAGATCACGGCTCGAAGAAAGGCATGTCCTCTTACTTCAGGCAGTAAGTCAAGGCGGTATTTGAGCTTTTCAGAATTCTATTCGGCGTTAAAGTGTTTGATTGTTGGGACTCCATTATGGATCTCCAACAGGAGGAAGTCTTTTGATCCGTATACAAGGTTGAAAGGAGTTTCTCCAGTAATTGTTTTCTCCGTGATCCTCATGGCCCAGAGCACTTAAGTCAATGTTTTGGCCCATAAGCCTTTGCTCCCATCTAACTTCTTCTTGTTCCCATCTCTAAGGTCTTGTTGCTGGACTCTACTTGGCCTTTGGTTTGTGGCCGAGCTACTTGGGAAGTCCTCTACTTTTCCAAGTGAATCTTGATGCCTCTTTTTTATTCACTTTCATGGTTGATGCTTTTTGTTTTTTGCATGATGATTGACCTTTTTCCTTCTTCTTTTTGTAGATTTGGCTCTTGGAGCATCTTCGGTTGGTGAAGAAACCGGATGCTCTCATCGCCTACATGCCCAAGCAATTTCCATCTCGCCAACGGCTATACAAGGATAAGTCTCTTGGTGACTGGATGATTCACTTGGGAGGCAACCCAACCATTCGTTGGAGTATCCCGTGGTCGCATCTTACCACCATGGTCGAATGCACGGAGGAGATACCTCATAGTCAAGTTGTGAGCCTTACTCACCTCTTGACGTTCTACCTACCTGAATAAGGCGTCAATATGGGCTAGCTCAAATATTCTGCAAAGAGACATGGTTGTCCAGCCTGAGGTAAGGTTTAGTGCTCGGCAATTGGAGCTATGATGAAACTATTGGAAAGAGCGCCCCCATTCGGTGGTGACCTGCAAAACGTTGTCTCCATTCATGACGGGGCATTACTTCACATGGATGATCTCAAACGACCCGCACGAGCACAAAGAGTCTCGGGAGAACAAAAGGCAAGGTTTGAAGAAGAACACGCCTCCACCGAGCCAACATAAGAAGAAAGCTCTACCGCCACCAAAGAACAGGCGAAATTGAAGCCCCCGGTTTTGAAGGTCCGTTCTACGGATAAGGCGCCTCCCAAGAAGAGAAAGAATACACACTTGATTTGGCGTCGTAAAGATGAGGCTAGCACAAGTTCAGCTCCCCCAAAGGACCGTCGTCCTCCTAAGGAGAAAGAGGAGTAGAACATAGGTCCTTAGCTAGGATTTAGAATGATGTGTTTTTTTGGATTCTCACTCTAGGAATAGCTTTTTTTGTACTTGAAATCCTTGTAATTTGGACTTATAAATCAATGAATTAATAAAAATTAATCTCATATCATCTTTTTGTTTATTCATCCTTTCGCTTTTGCATCAAAGCTTGCATCGCCGTTACTGTTTTTTCCACTTGGAGAACCAGAATGCATTCTGTTTTGCATTCTGTTTGGGACGTAAAGTCTGGTCCCCAGCGGTTTTCAGAAATATCGCTGGAGGGCCAGCGATTTGTGGAATATCGCTGGGCTCGCTCGGCTTCAGCCTAGTTTCTTTCTTATTTTTCTGCGTAATGATTTTTTTCTTTTCCCATTTACTCCATAATATTTTCTAGAAACAAAATAATGTATTTTTGCAGAAAAATAAACTTAATAAGGCTCAAATGAATATTAAAGACCTTAATAAATTTTATAACTTATGCTCTAATTTTGTGAGAAGAGAATGTCTTTTCATACTCTTTTAGTTGGTCCAAATTATGTTTGACAACTTGGAGCCAAAGTAAAATCAAAGTCCCAATCAGTTTGTACTATGGGCACAGCGTAAATTATAGTAGGAACTGTAAAATTTGCAATATGAGCATAGAGTTGAACATAGTAAACACTTGGAAGTATGCACTATCGGCTTAGTGTAAAGCATAGCGCATTCTGCCGATGTGTGTGTTTTACTTATGGAAAGGGAAGTATTTAACATTTTATTTTGAATGAGTAGGGCCCTTGTAGGTTACCTACGTATTCGAACGGGAATCAGGCCAAACGTAGTTCAGTGCAAAGCAATGTAAGTGACGTTGATCGATTTTAGGATTTAGGCCGGGCCCTTGCGGGTTACCTAC
>ONZA01006027.1:38451-50158 GCA_900322205.1 Kewa caespitosa
TCAGTAGTGGGCTATGGGTCATTTGGGTGGGGTTCAATGTTGGCAGATGTGGGTTCTTGGTCATTTGGGTGGGGTTCAGTGTGTAAAGTGGTGGAATTTGGGTCATTTAGTTTCGGTTCAGGGTTCAAAGGGTCAGATTCTGGGTCACTTGGGTTGGTTTGTGTTGCATTAGAGTTTTGTGGTCCAAAGTTGTCACTTTCATCATGTTGAGAGCTATCCACTGATTGCATTTGACTCATGTTATAATCAATGCATTCCACAATATCAAGCTTGTCAACACCATGGTACAAGTACAAGTCAATTAAATTCCTAGTGAAAGCATGACATTTCACCTCTTCAAAATCATCATTACTAAGTAGAAGCCTCAAACCACCACTTGCTATACCAACCCCTGGAACCTTATACCATAAGTGAATGTATGATAGGTAACCAATCTTCCTAAACTCATCATTCAATGTTTCCTTATTAAAGTACTGTTTTTCCATCATCACAGTTGTTGTTTCCCCCTCAATATATTGCGTTAGGTCACCCAATGGAAATTTTCCCTTGTGATGAATTCTCACTATAACCTCACTATAAGGATTATCATCCATCCGCATTTATTTCATCCCCAAATTACTCATCAGTAATTGCATTCATATGAAATTCAAAGTTCACAAACCCTAACTAATTCCAGTTGTTAATTAACGACAAATCAAGAAAATGTTTTTGGGGAAAGAGTAAATCATACCTTTGTGTCGATTTCAAATGTGAGATTCTTGAATAATCAGGGGAAACTTCTATATCCTTCGCATAACATGGCCGATCAATTGTGTGTTCTGGGCTTTCACTCTCTTCCAAATTCCTTTGAAGTGTGTTCAAGTTTGTGATTTGTGTTAACCGATTCTGGGTTTTTCAGTTCTCTCAACCTAGAATTCACAGCACAAAGAACAAATTAAAACAACTAACTTCAACTGTGAAATATTAAGGGCAAAATGGTCAGTTAACTAGGGGAACAAAATAAAACACATTTAAAATTAATGAAATTGGTGAAAAAATAAAAAATATGGAACTTTTTTTTATTTAAATCGATTTTTACCCAGATTCTTAGTTTTAGGACGTATTTGACACAACATGCGTTTTGAAATACCGTAATGTCCATATGGTTTTTAAAAATACCAACCTGTCCAAAAGGGTCAACATGAAATACCAATTTGGTAATTCGGGGTTATAAAAACAACTCATCCTCAAGAGGTTTAGACCCGAACATATTTCTTATCCCTTCCAAAAACAAACTTTCATCCCGTGAACTTGAGTAATGATCATGATCGTACCCTTGTACATTCTCACATGTGTATATGTGCTTGTTTGCTTACATGTTTTTTAAATGCCTTGTTTGACGATTGGTCTGCACACACACGCGCGTTGTATTTCAATTTCTAAGCATGATTCCATCTACTTAGTATGGGTCATTAATAGAATCACCTCAAAATACTTAAGGATGTATTTGTGCGTACAATGCGGTACTTGCGACCTGTCACTGCACAGAGAATCCACCCCATGAAGCATTTGGTTGATTGGGTCACTTGAACATAATAATTTCAATGAAGTGTTTTAGTGAGACCTTTAAGGTGCACTTTGACCAACGCATGCTTGATCTAACTTTTGTGTGATTGTACATACTATTAATCACATCCATACATCGTGCATGTAGATACATTTGCATACACCCGCATTTGAATATTGCGTCGAAATTTTGTCCGTCCATTTGTCCATATAGATTTAGGTGCATTGTCATGCATATATTCATACATACTCATGTAATGCAGATGTACATAGTTACATTCATGCATTAGAGTTTGTCCCTAGGATCATGCATCCATCCATATCAAAAAAAAAAGTAAGTCTTGTCTCATGCATTTGCATTCATGCATCCCATACCCATATAGGTCATCCTAGAGTCTGCCATTTGGGTATCTCCTGTACATTAGTCACCGCTGAGGGTTCGTGGTGACATTAGTCACATATGTTCGAGTCTGTTTTGAGACGGCATTCAAATCATCCAGTACCACTGGATGCTCTCCACTCAGCATCGCTGAGGGTCCGTCTTAAAATAGTAGTCGAATTCTCCAGCACCACCGAATATTCTCCACTCAGCACCGCCAAGGGTATGTTTCAAAAGATAATTTTCATATAGTCCAGCACCATCTGGGATTATCCACTCAGCACAACCGAGGGTTTATTTTGGAGATTAGGATACACATGATGCAAAATGTGATGTCCTAATACACGAGGTCCAAGTCGGACTTGCTGATGTTTGAAAATGACTACAATAAAGGCCTCTCTTGGAATACCAAGTTTTTTGGCTATAATGGGGAGTTCAAATTGATTCACTCGATTGGGGAATCTTAGACAACTTTTGGGTCTCCTGATTCGTTGGGAATTGAAATCGGGAAAACTGAATGTCCCTCGACTCAGCTGTGGAATAAGGAGTGTTGTGTTTGACTCATTTGACTAATTTGGGGGAGTTCGAACAATCATATGTCTTTTAATTCCAGAGGGGATGGAATTTGTTTTGACTGATTTGTCTTGAAAAGGGAGTTTTGACTCGGATAGACTTAACATCTCTTGACTTCACTGGGGAATTGTTTCGGGCAGTTGGGTGTATGTTGACTCTTCTGAGAGTTTTGGTCTAGACAAGTGGATGTCCATGGGCTTCACTGGAGATTTTTAATCGAGATTGATTCCTCTAGGGGCATCAACTGCGTTTGTGTAATTTGACTTGACTGGCTTCAAACATTTTTGACAGATTGGGCATTACTTTCGGGAAGCTTTCCTGACGTCGTGGGAAATGAATCGGATTCGATCGACTTGACATAGATGAGAAAGTTGATTGGACTTTGTCGGTTTGACTCATATGAGGAAGTGGCTGATTTTAGGACAAATGACTTGGATGGAGAAGGAACCCAGTTGGTCAGTTCTCGGGATGGAAAATCTGACCCAAAGGTGGTCATTGGTTGATGAAGAGACAAGTGCTTGTTTGAAATTTCCTTGATTTAGGAATCGAGAGGTGATTTTCGGGGGCTTTTCATGATTAAGATATTGTTTTGACCCAATTAGGTATGAGAACTGGTAGGTCCCTACAGGTGAAGGATTGGTCTCAGTAATGATGTTAATAATACTGACGACGACACATGCGGTGACGGGGGATGACCCAAAATAAAGATGAGCACACTAGGAATTCGATTAGATTGTGAGATGAATGGATCAAGGATTTGAGAGTAACAATTGTTCAATGTTGGCCTGCAAAGGACCATGAGGGGCATTGTGTTTCAAGGAAAGGAGTTATGCCGAACTAGATAAGTTGTGGGGTAGTGGGTCAGATGGGCAACATATTGCAGACTTGAGTTATGCTTGTTGGGTTATGGAATTGGTGCTCATGTGGCTAATGGGGTTTGGGTTCCATGGAATTCTTATGTAAGTAAAGTTGATTTGTCAAGGTTATTGGGCTATTGGGATGTATGGCAAGCATGAGCTTGGCTCAAGTGGATTGGATCAGAGTTCAATTATCATGAGAGAGGAAATGAGCCTCAACCAAAGAAGGATCAGAATGGATGAGTTAGAAGGCTTTGAGGCCGGAAAGGATGTGAAAGTGTGATTAGGCCTTTCAAGCTACAAGGCCAAGTGTGTGCAAAATCTAGGCGGGAAAGGTAGAAAGGATGTGTTTAGGCAACGTGATTGATTTAAAAGAAATGGAGGAGTCATTCATGAAAAACGAAAAGAAATGAAATGTGTTTTGTTGTGTTTTTTTTTTTTTTGTTATGCATTTTGAGGCAAAAAGGAAAAGTTCTAAGCGAGTTTACTGTACATGTCTATCATGAGATATGCATTAAAAATGAAAAATAAAGAATGATATATCAATTACATATGCAAGTTACTAAACCTAGAGTCCATGTCCAATTTGAAACCACTTGTTTTTATGCATTGACTCATGCGAGAATTAGTCCAAATTTAACCACTTGTAAGTAAGACGGGATCATCAAATTCAAAACCACTTAACACATGAGGTGCTTCTTGCCTTCCGTCTTATTTGACTTCACACATTTTCATCTTTTTGATTTTTATCTTTTTAATATTTTTTTTTCAATTTTTTTGAATTGGGAATGTCCAAAATTTATACCATTTGGGGGTGAGACCAATTTGTCCAAAGCACACCACTTGTCACGATCAAATCCCGTTCCCAATTTTCGATCTCACCAATTTTATTAGAAATAGGATATTCCAAAATATACCACTCGTGGTAAGACGGGCAAGTCCAAAAGACACCACTTTTCGTGATTAAATCACGCTCCCATTCTTCTGTCTAACCGGTTTAGAACATATTTTTTCTATTGTTATCTTCTAGGAAAGTGCAAATGTAACCAGTGACTGAGTCCTTAGAGGACTTCCTATATATCCCATGTGTGGGAATCGGGTCGAATAGTATGGGGTCGCCTCAGGTGCAAATATATCATTTGAGCGAGTCCTTGGCGGACTGCCTACATATCCCGTCTGTGGAAACCAGGTCAAACGTAGTTCAAGGACGCATCAGGGGTATATATGTCTTTTGATCGAGTCTTTGGCGGACTGCCTACGTATCCTGTCTGTGGGAATCAGGTCAAGTATAGTTCAAGGATGCCTCAGGGGAAAATATATAATTTGACCGAGTCTCTAGGGGACTGCCTACGTATCCCGTCAGTGGGAATCAGGTCAAGCGTAGTTCGGGGTCGCCTTAGGGGCAAATATGTCATTTGATTGAGTCTTTGATGGACTTCCTACGTTTCCCATCTGTGGGAATCCATGTCGAGCGTAGTTCGGGGGGGCGCCTCAGGGGCAAGTATGTCATTTGACCAAGTCCTTGGTGGACTGCCTACGTATCCTGTCTGTGGGAATCAGGTCTAGCATAGTTCAAGGTCACCTCAAGGGCAAATATGTCATTTGACCAAGTCCTCAGTAGACTGCCTACGTATCCATTTGTGGGAATTAGGTCGAGCGTAGTTCGGGGACGCCGTAAGGGAAAATTGACGAACTCAATCATAGAGTTTGTGATGAACTAGTGTTTGACATTAATGTAATTGTTGAGTTCGTGGGTGAGTGTTGACAGTTGTTTCAAACATGACCGTATTTTCGGAGAAGAGAATCTGATGGGGGTTCGAACTTGCCCCTAGGCCGCATGGCTGAAGTAGATTTCCGTTGTCGGGATGGATCTGCAATGTGGATCTCGTGTTTCTGAGCCACACTGTTTTCTATATTCGTTTTTGCACAAGGGCCTTGATTGTTTTCTGGCACTTATTTGCCGATTTGGACTTTGACTTGAGGAATAGGATTGATTTTCCTTTTTTCTTTTTTCATTTTTTCAGTTATACTCTTTTTTTTTTCTATTTTTTTTTTCATGTCCCTCAAGACAAAGTCCGCTAATAGTAAGGTTGTTGTTGACAACAAGTGGAGGATTCCCCCTGAGCCAAGATAATAGATGCTGAATGTAAGAGGTGTCCCTCAAGTCAACGTTGTTCGTGAATAAATGTGAGGGATGCCCCTTGGTCAAAATAACATCATAAGGGCGAGATGCCCCTTGAATCAAGGATGTCGATGATTAATCTGGATCTCGATATGGAACTACTAAGGACAATTTAAGGGTGGTCATGCCCCTGGTTTGAAGATGGACAGTGCGGAGGATGCCATGTTGCCTTTAAGGAATCCTTGCCCCGAATTTCAGAATTCGTTCCTCTCAGTTGGGAAATAGGTTTAGAGATATGGATTCTTCTCGTCGATGGATGAGACGACATGTCATTGATGCTTTTCAAGGTACCGAGGCTGGCGGAGATCTAATGTAAGGTTATTGATGTCTTTCTCGATTCAGAAGTCAAGGATGATCAAATGTTGGATATCCAGTGGTGGATGTTGTCGGCTGAGTAACTGATGATGTCGCTGTGATGAGCAGGAATGGATGTATGTATTTGAATTTGGCTAAGTGAACAGGGGTGTGTCAATGCCTTGTCTTCAACGAGGACCAGAGATCAAATGGGTTTCATGACTTGACTCTTGAATTGGTCATGAGTAATCGAGGTGTTCGGGATGAGACCATGTGTCGATGTAGATCCGGAGGCGTTGCTGAGAATAGAATTTTTCTGATGATATGAAGAAAAGTTTGTTCCTTATGTGGCATGGATGATCCGCCAAACAAATGTCAGATGATGAAAAAGTCGGTTGCTGCTAAAGAATCTTACTTGATACTTTCTTGTGGATTTCATGCCAATGCTTACTATGATGGACTCTGTATCTATTAACATGCATATTTTGATTCATCATTTGAAAAATGCATCATGCTTCATGATAAACTTGTACACGCAGACATGCTCAAAACCAAAAGGGTTTATGTACATGGTGATTTGGGAAATGTGAGTGGGAATGAGTGTAGTGAAATGTGAGAGTGAAAGTGTAAGTCTAGTAGCTTTCAAGGCCCAATTCACAAGAATGGAAATTACTTTTGACCTGTATTTCCTTTCTAACCCAAGTTAGGCGTTGTGGCTTATCTGAATGACATGGTGGTTTCTTTTTCTGGATTCGTGAGAGGAATCTGTGATCAGAAAGGCATCTTGAAATGTGAATTTGGTCGATCATGACCTGAGTAGCTATGGATGGGGATCCTCCACGGTTCAAAAGAAGGAGCATGAGATTAGATAAAGGACATTTTGAGAAGTAAGGGAAGGCCCTGTGTTTGGTGGATGATTTGAGTAGCTGGATGGGGGAATGATGCTGGCCTGCCCCTAGTAATATGTGATGACACAAGGGTGATCTAAGGGCTGGGAAGGTCATGTGTTTGTCTGGTGAAAAGTGACGTAATCGACGGTGGGAACAAGATGCTTGCCTGCCCGCAGTAGCAAGGTCTGATTGGATGTCAATGAGGAAAGGTTCATCTTCCTGCCCTTGGCAATAAGATATGACTAAAGAGATTTTGAGGTGGAGAAGGTTAATGCATTTGTGGGTGATTTTGAGTAGCTGTGGGTGGGAATTGTTGCTTGCCTGCCGCTAGCAATGAAGGACGAAACAAGAGTTTTTTGAGATCTGCAAGGCTAATGTGCTTGTGAGAGAGTTTAGGTATTGTTTGGGTAGTTGGTCATAAACTTTTTCTCAATTGCCCCTCGGGGTGGGTACTTGCCCCTCTATTTCGGTCCATTGCCGCCAATGTCAAACATTTGCCCCTCGAGGGCGGACCATTTGCCCCTCGAGAGTTGATATGGTCTGTATTGGCATGAAGAAATGAGGTGAGGTGAAAGATGGTGATGGACGAAGGTCCAACTTTGTTGTGATGTGTATGACTCAGAGGATTATGTTTGAGGTATGAATGACTCAGCTGAACTAGGCTCTATACAATCTAGGGGATCATGAAACGTGTGAATGAGTAAGACTATGCACCACGTAGGGATGCGCGAGATGATGAGAGATTAAAATTGATGAAGTTCTATACAATCTATGGAAATAGGGAGTATGTGAATGAGAAACACTATGTACAACCTAGTGATGCGTGAAACATGAGAGGCTTGACTCCATGAGGTTTTCTAAAAACCATGACTATATGAATTTTATGAGTGAATTTGGCCATGTAAAACTTAGGTACGCATGAGGTGTGAGTGACTCGACTCAAAGGGGTCTCGTACATCCTAAGGACGATATGAAGTGTGTGAGTTGGACTATGTACAACCTATATGTGCATGACTCATTATATGATGCTGAAGGTGAATATGTGCAAGCATGTTAATAGATGCACGTGAATATTAACATGTGTATGGATGCATGTAAAGTCGAATGCAAACGTGACCCCTAGAAGGACAAATGGGTGAACTCATGATGATGGATACTCATGACTTAGACATGCGAGAGGTGCATGGCAAATGAGATGGATAGATTCCGACAAGACTAGATGAACGCAGAATGCATGCATTTGAGAACGGACCTACTTGGGATTGTATGCACAAATACATCCTTAGGTATTTTGAGGTGATTCTATTAATGGCCCATAACAAGTAGGTGGAACCATGCTTAGAAAAGTCGCCAGCTTGTGGGACCGTGGAAAAAATAAATTTCCTCGCAAAAGGGAGCAAGGGCTCCCTTCCGAACGGAGGCCCGAGAGCCTGTGAAGTTAGCTTTGGAGTCACCACCCTGTTATAACCCAAACAGGGACGGAGGGTTTCTCGGGGAAACCCGAACTAAATTTTAAGGAAAACCATCGCAAAACCGTAGTGACTCTATAGTGGATAAGACAAAGGTCTTACTACCAGATGATCTGGGTCCGGGGTTTAAGTTATAGGTTACGAACATCCGAGATAGACCCATTTCCCTATCCGTCAAATGAAGGGCACCTACTAATACGCCATTGTCCCTAATTTTTGAGTGAATTTGATGATGATCATGATTATACTCAAATTAATTGAAAAGAAAGCGATTAAGAAGTTAGCATGCGAATCTACAAGTATGGAAAACAAGCACATGGATACACACATTGGAAGTTAGCACGCGAATGTACAGAAATAGACTGTTGGACCGACATGTCTTTTGGTGTATAGAGGGCTTGGATACAGTAGTACTGCTCTACGTACCGCTCATCATGGGACTTGAATACACTCATGAATAAAAGCCCTAATGTAGTTCTGTACGTGGGACCTATTCAGCAGGTTCACGAAGCCACTCGGTGGGAGCGGGCGAGGATGTGTGAGCTAGTTCCTGCCCAAAAAGGTAATAGCCATGAGGCAAACGAATATGACTCGTTCCAAGAGTCATATCAATCTGAGGGTAGGACAGGTTGGAGTTTCACCAACGTCACCGGGGACATAGCCGGAGTGCGAACCAGAGCATCCCAAGAAATCAACTGAGATAGGTGTATTGACCCGAACTTGATTCATGTGCACAAGTATTTGGTTCTCGAAGATTCCCATTTCAAGGGAGGAAATGGACTCTTGGGGAGTGAAGGGGTTATGTTTGGGTATGTGGAATTGACGAGTATGGTAGGATTAATGAGATGGAGAGTGGCTCCATAGGAAAAGTGAACGGGTCCCCTGTAATGGCCCCGAGCCAAATAAGAGGGGACGATCAAGCATTAGTTTGCATTCAATCATTGGATACTCCACAAGACGGGGGTATATACTCCGTTGGAGATAATGGAGGATAGTGTTTGATGTGGAGGTGGGTGGAGTACCCATGATCGCGTACAAGCGAATGATCGATTCTAACCTCAAATTTGGCAAGGGGTCATGCCATACATCAAAAGGAAATGTCGGCCCTAAGTCTAAACAAGCATGCAATTGCGAGACAGTTGAAACTTAACAATTGATATTCGATCCTTGATTAATTTGGACTAATGGCCATTCAGGTCAAGATAGACAAAGAGGGGCGGTCAAGTCAACCGTCATCCTTGGGGCCAAATATCGGGCCAAAACATATCAGTTTGAGCTCAGAGCCGACTAATTCCACTAGGGGCATATCCACTTAGGAGTTATCTTGTTTAGAGATAGTTCATGGGATTCAGTATCGGGGCATGCTGTCTCATTATGGCCCCAACTGATATGAGTGGGCTCAATATGTCAAGATCAAATCGCGGTTCAAATACAGTTGAGAATTGCCAACTGGGTTCATTTTATTATATAAGCCAAGTTTTATTTACAAGTGATGCCAAGCATTTAAGGAAAGCGATAAACAAAATTCACTAGATGGTCTCGGGAGACAGTGTTTACATGGTTGAATGTAAAAATAATGTACAATATCCCACAAATGGAAAACTGCTAGAAATATCTAAAAAAAGGAAAAATAGCGTAAAACAGCCTAAAAAAAGGACAAGTGTCCTAATAAAAAAAATGTTCACTTGAAGTCAGTCTTCACTCCTAGGAGTCACCAAAAGTCCACTCGGGGCATGAATGAAATCATGAAGGGCAATAGAGGCCTCTGGGGCACCATTTGAAGTTGTATGGCAATTTCGGGTAATGGTTGATTATTAACTACTTAACATTTTAATTCTAAAAAACTGGTCAAATTAATTTTAAAAATTACAGAACAAATATAAGAGCTAGTACACTTGCTGAAGGACTAGAGTGTAAATTTTTGTGATTTTAGGGTTTAAATCGAATTTAACAAAAATGCTCAAAATTGACAGTTTAACTGGATGGGACAATGGGTTAGGCCAACCTTGGACAAATCAATATAAATTAGTTAAAAATCGAAATGGACTGATTCCAAATCTTAATTGTAGCTTTTTGAGTCCTCCACATTCAAATATAAAAAGTAGGTCAAGAAAACTAAACCCCTTTTTGATTTTAGACCATTTACAGCTTGATCGTTAATCTGGATAGTGAGTCACTTAAATCTTTTTTGTTATTGTTTGGTTAATCAAAATTGCACTCCTTTTTTTGTAATGTGCTACGCGCCCATGGTGGCATTAAAGAAGGTTACACAAGTTTATTTTGGTGGCCTAAATCATTTTTTTTTAATTAATGGTAACATGCTATGTCCGGTCCATGGACAGTTCACTGGGTGAACTTGCAAATATTACATCTCCTAAAATACTGCGAGTTTTGAGACGTGGTAAGTCATTTGTTATTAAGGATGGAATTTAAAAGTCATAATCGATTAAGAAAAAATTAGCCGTTAATGTAGATTATGCAGTAATCGTTACTGAAATTTGACCCAACTTTAAAGGAATATCCAAAACATTACAGAGGTCCAAATCATACGTTCTTGGTTTTCAATTGAATCTCTTTAATTTATCTTCTATTAAGCTTTTGAATCGCTTTAATCCAACTTCAAACGAGTGAGATATTGAGTTTTTAGTGTCAAGGTGTCAAACTGTACGAAAATCCGAAAGCTAAACTTGTCTCCCGAGACTCATTTATTGATTGTCCAAGCGCACAAACACGATTTTTGTTCATTTTAGGTTCATTTTAACTAAAAGAAAGTTAAAAATGGTGGTATTCACAATGATAACACAGCATCCAATGTTTGAAGTAATTCATCCCTCAAATTCCTTATCGAATTTGTGTGGGGATCAAAAAATCGTCTAGTTGACTAGTAGCGAACATACTTAAGGTGATATGGATTAGAGTACGACTACCACCATAAGTAGTAGTCACACCAACATTCTAAAAGGTCAAAAAGAAGAAAGATCAAATGGCCAAAAAAGGCAAACGAAGTTAGCAATTGTTCATAAAGAAAACTGAATGGAAATCAAAAGACAAGTTAAGATGATAATACGTCTTTGGTTGAATTCTTGAAGGTGATGAACACTTGATCTTCAATAGTGGAGCTTACTTACTCCACTAAATACCCTTAGCCAAGGCCCCTTTTGGCGTTAGGGTGAAAGAAAAAAGAAATATAAGATGATTATTAGCCTTAATTACTTTTTAATTTTGGTGATCAGGGCTTAATCTCTCTAATTATGGACAACTTAGAGTGATTAGCCTTTTAACCAACTAGAAAGAATACTAGTGAATTAAGTCAAAAAGTGTAAGAGAGGAAGAGAGAAGGAAAATGGGCCTCTTGCTCATCTTTTTGGGGGATATTTGTAGGTGGGGTGGAAGTGGATGGGTAATATGTATGTATAGGAGTAGTAAGTGTACATGGTTTGTGTATGCACGTACAAGCATGAAAGGGGCGTATTTAAATAAAAAGGAATCAAAGTTATAGTGTGCACAAGTATTAAATT
>ONZA01006034.1:2456-13094 GCA_900322205.1 Kewa caespitosa
GTCGTTGACGGAACCTTGGCTCCTCTACCACCCTAGGGGCTTCGTCACTTTACCCTCGTCTCCCCTCAAGGGGCAGGAGGAGGGGCCCTCCTAACAATGGGCTATAATGACCCTCTTTCCCCCTTTGACGAGGGGTCCGCTGAAGAGGGAGACGAAGGGGTGTACTGTCGAGGGGTACCCTCAGCACCAAGGGAGGATCATTCTTGGTGGAGCGGTACTTATGGAAGATTCCAGAGGATACCAAGTATGGCACGTGCCTTGCACGTGCCCGACACAAGCGCTTGGCGGCCCTCCTGGGCCATTCCTTTGCTAGGCCCAAAGGAGAAGTGTCACGTGGCACCTCCCTAGTGGACACGCCGCAACCCTAGAATTCTTTAGGAAATGTCTATAAATAGGAGGCATGTACACCTTTCAAGGGTAAGTGAACAATTGAGGAACTCATTCTGGTTGAGCTTACACATTTACTTTCTCTCTTTAGAGTACCCAGGTCTTTCCAGTTTCTCGAGGAAGATTTAAGTGCCGTAAAGAGCATTTAATTTTCCCCTTTGGGCAAAGCCATCATTCGTGGACATTCCTTACTGACTTAATTGTTAGAGGACCGTTCCCTGGACCTCGCCGAAGGCAGTTCGCATGCGTTCTTTGCACAGGTACCCCTCTTCCGATGAGACGTGTAAGCATTTCACCCCATCTCAAGCAATGGAGGCTTTTCAACCCTTTGAGTGTTTGAGGATCCACTCTCCTTACCCAAAATTACCTGAAATATTTGGCGCCGTCTGTGGGGAGTGTTCAGCCAAAATTGCATGAGATTGAGGAATGAGAAACACATACAAACACCTGAATCAAGGAAGACTAGTTCGATGTCGAACCACGACGAAGACCTGCTAGCCTCGTCCGTAGGGGCACGAGGTGGAGTCCGACCCCCTGTCACATGGGAGGAGCTGGAGGCCTTACATGCCAACATCATGGGGAACATGCACAAGATGTGCGCCACCCTCCAGGAAAACATCCTCCACCACGTCGAAGCGATGAAGTACTAAGACTGAGGTGCTTCGAAGAAGATGAATGAACGCTCAAGGAGCAAGCAAGACCTGGTGTCGGGAACCACTAAGGTGCTCGAGACGCCTCGCTTTAGCGTGAGTGGTCCCAAATCCTCCTCGTTGAAGTCCAGGAGCAATTCAAAAGCCTTCGGACGAAGTGAGAGAATGAAGAGATAAGGAAAGTATAGAGGAAACATGTCAGACCTGTGACCTTCCATCGAAGCATTGAAGAAGAGGAGAAGAGCGGTCGAGGGGGAGGTAGAGAGCCCTGAGAAAGAAGACGTCAGGGAAATCATTCGACGCAGGCAAGACGAAAGGCTACAAGGGTAGCGGGGCCACGTCCTAACGCATCTAGGGCCTAAGAACTATGATAACATCACAAATAGTTTCAGGGAATTAGAGATAAGCCCGAACATTACAATGAAGGTCCCTTTTAGCGAAGAGATCATGGCCTATCCCTTGAACACTAACTCTTGGATCGGAAAGATGAAGAAGTATAGCGGAAGAACCTCGCCCCGAGAGCACCTGATGGCCTGCAAGGCAGCAATGATGACGCAATAGCGGAACGATGCCACTTACTACCGACACTTTGTCGGGACCCTACAAGGTAGGGCACTTCAGTGGCAGGATAGCCTCCCTCGTCATAGCATCCATAGCTTCGACGAACTCCGCCGCGTCTTCATGGAAAACTTCATGACTTGCGAGAAGAGAGAGAAATGCTTAGAAGACCTCTTCATATCTATCAGGGGAAGAAGGAACCGATGAAGGATTACGACGAACGCTATAATGACAAATGCCTAGAGATCACCGACCTCGATCAAACAATAGCAGGCACGGCTTAGGTCAAAGGTATCGTTAAAGGAAGAGAGATCTTGAAAGATTTTGAACACATGAAGCTGAAGAAGCAAAAGCTCACCCTACCCTTCGTCTGAGCTTATTCGTCCAAGTTATTCACGTCTCGGGAGAGATCTAGACGAGACGTGGTGAACGGGGGGCATTACGAGAGAAGCACTATGATGACAAGCCGAGACCATTAAGGAACAAAAGAAGAAAGGATGAAACGCTGACCGTCGAGAAACCCAAGCTCAAGAAGAAAGCATCGGGGAGAAGGGGAGGTCGAAGCGGGTTCAAAGGGCGGGGGAAGCCTGAGAGAAATATTCCAAAAAGCCTCGCGGTGAATAAAATCTTGAATTGCAATCAAGAAGCCGTCTTGGTAAAAATTTACCCTAAACTACTACCCGACCCAACCCCGATGAAAGAAGGCACAGGGAAGAGTTACTTCTTCTGCCACTACCACAAAGAGCATGGGCATAGTACTAGGTACGGCTGAAAATTGGGTTCACACCTTGAAAAACTAACCCAAGAGAGAAAGCTCAATTCCTTCCTGAAAGACAATAGTACGACCACCGTCCCGCCAGGCCAGGGGGCAGCAGCCGAGCCTGTAGCCTCAGGATCCTCTTCGAAATCCTATGAGGTGGTTGTTATCTCGGATGTCCCGACAGGAGGTGGCCTTACAAACAAAGCAAGACGAGCCCATCACAGATCCCTAAACAAAATCATGTTGATGGAGGAAGTTGCCAAGTTTTTGAAGCCGATCACCTTCGACGAGACGGACATGAGGCCTCTCCAATTCCCTCACGACGACCCCCTCGTCGTTGAGGTGAAAGTTGTCAACACATTGGTAAGAAGAGTCCTAATAGATACGGGAAGGTCGGTCGACGTGATATCATCCAGTTGCCTTATGGACCTCGGCTACACCTCAGACAAATAGATACCCGGAAGTCACCCGGTGGTAGGTTTTGGCGGAAACAAGGTCCTACCGATGGGAAGCATCCAACTCACAGTAAGGATAGGGCCAAAGATCGAGGCCAGACGTGTCGTCTCGGATTTCCTTGTCATTAACGTCCCGCTCCCATACAACATCCTCCTGGGGAGATCGATCCTGAATAAAATCAACGGAACTCCCAACATGATGCTACTCACGTTTAAAATCCATAGGGACAACGGGGAAGTAGGGAAAATCCCTGACAATCAAAAGGGTAGCCAGCACTTGCTACGTCCAATGCCTGACTAGCAAGAACATTATCCCGGAGAAAATGCTGCCACTTGCCAAGAATAACACCTTGGCCCCCGCCGAGAACAGTTCATGGAAGAGGAAGAAGGAAATCCCCAAAGAAAAAATCATTGTGAAGATAGAGGATGTTACCCCCACGAAAGAGGAGAAGGGGAAGGAAGTACAGTGCCTCAAGGTAGACATCATCCCATCGGAGGTTGCTGACGCAAGGATGGAAGAAAAAGAGAGAGCCACGCCTTTGGGTGGCAAGGGGGAGGTCATCCTGGACCCCTCTCATCCAGAACGAGTCACACACCTTGGTGACGAGCTGGACGAGACCACCAAGGAAGGACTGACGAAGCTCCTCCAAGAATGCCAAGACGTCTTCGCCTTCGGCCCGAAGGAGATGCCCGGTATTGACAGATCTCTCATGGATCACAACCTTGGAGTAAACCCCAAGCTAAAATCCATTAAGCAGAAGAAGAGACATCAAGGCGAAGAACGAAGCTGAGCAGCATTGGCTGAGGTGAAAAAGCTATTGGAAGCCTGTTTCATACGGGAATGCCGATACCCTAAGTGGCTCGCCAACGCTGTGATGGTGAAGAAGGCGATAGGGAGTTGGAGAATTTTCATCGATTACATATATTTGAACAAAGCCTGCTCGAAGGACCATATTCGTCTTCTGATGATAGACAAACTCGTTGATTCTACCACGGGCCATGAACTCTTATGTTTCATCGACGCCTTCTCCAGATACCACCAAGTCTTCATGGAAAAGAAGGACCAGAGCTCAACGGCCTTCATCACCAATGACGAAGTCTTTTTCTATACGATGATGCCCTTTGGCCTAAAGAATGCCGGAGCAACTTTACAGAGGCTCGTCCAAACGGTCTTCAGAGGGCAAGTTTGCAGGAACCTCGAAGCCTATGTGGACGACCTCATGACGAAGAGCGTGATATCTTCTGATCATGTAGAAGACTTAAGAGAGACATTCAAAACTCTGAGGGGAAACAAGATGAAGCTTAACTCGAAGAAGCACGTTTTCGGGATGAGGGGAGGAAAGTTCTTGGGGTTCATGGTAAGCGAGATAGGCGTCGATGCAAATCAGGAGAAGGTGAAGGCTGTGATCTACATGGAACAACCCAAATGCGTCAAAGAAGTGAAAAAATTAACCAGGTGCATCGCAGCCCTCAACCGCTTCGTCTCCAAGGCCGCCGACAAGTGCGCACACTTCTTCTCAGCACTTAGGAAGAGGACGAGTTTCGAACAGATTTTTGAAGTAGAAGAAGCCTTTGAGATCTGGAAGCTGTACCTGGGCTTCTTGCCTAAAATAGCTTCCAAGCCTTACGAGAGACTCTTCCACTACCTTACCGTCTCCGAAAAGACTGTCGCCTCAGTCCTTGTCAGAAAGGAAGAGAAGATACAAGAGCCCGTCTACTTCACCACTCATGCCTTGTGCGGTGCCGAGTTCCGATATTGCATCCTCGAAATGATCACCCTCGGAGTCCTTATCGGCTCCCGTAAGCTTAGACCCTACTTCTAGAGCCATCCTATAAGTGTCCTAACAAATCGAGCCCTGAAGAAGATACTGGGCAAGCTAGACTCATCTGAAAGAGCGCAGGTGTGGGATCACGAGCGTACCGATTACGACATCTCATACAAGCCCAGAAAGGCAATAAAAGGCCAAGCCCTTGTGGACTTCTTGGTCGAACTGACCCCTTCGGAGAAGACGCCGAGTTACTGGACCGAGTCCTAGTGGATGAGTGTCGACGGCTCATCACGCAAGAGCGGAAGTGGGGCATGCATTGTTTTTACCTCAGTGGAGGGGGATGTCTTTGAGTACGCAATGAGATTTGGGTTCCAGGCGTCTAACAACGAAGCTGAATATGAAGCCCTCATTACAAGGATGGCGATGGCCCAATCCGCCATGGCAAGGAAACTCAAAGTGAGGATGGACTCCCAGCTCGTTGTTTCATAGATCTTCGGAGACTACGAAGCCAAGGGAGAAGGGATGAAGGCATACCTTGGAAAAGTTCGGGAGATGATCAAGTGCTCGGAAGAGGTGATAGTAGAGCACATCCCGCGATCGGAGAACCACCATGATGAAGCGGAGGGGATACCCGGACAAAGCTGCTGGAAGAGAGCCAAGAACCCCGAATGGAGGAAGAGGGGCGTGGGGAGGGGAAGACGGAGACGTAGCATAATAAGTCAAGTCCTTCCCAACTTTGAAAAATACATTCCACGCACGCTCCACCATCGCCACAGAACACCCCCTCCAGGATCTTGGCTCCACCAAGCCCTCTTCCGGATCCATCACACCCTCTTCCAAAAAGGACGAGACACAGCAAACAGTCGAAGCTGCCTCTCTCAGTTCCCTGAAGAGAAAACTAGAAGAGGGCGACGGAACGGTGACAACCTCATCTTCTGGGCCACGAATGGAAAGTGGATGAAAACACACCATCACCCATTCGGTGGACCGAAGGCCGAAGAACAGCTAAACGAGCCCGCATCGACCGTCATCCCCTTTTAAGTCAAGGATGTTATTCATCGGAGGATAATGAGATAAGCAAGTCGACCCCATGGAGGCGACGATCACCAAAAAGCATTACACATGAATCGAACGCGAAGACAAGACCACCAGGGTTGTCATAGCCACGGACTAAGCCCATCTTACCTAGGAAGAGAGGGGGAAAAGAAATGAAAAGGGCAGAGCACTGAGAAAGAAAAGACATGTTCTTTACTCAAAACAAAATGTGAGGGAAGAAAGGGAAAGGTGCAAGGAGAAAATGGCCCAAAGCCATCCCTTTTATAGGCCAAGTCAAGCATGGTCAACGGCCCAAATCGTTTGAGGGAAATAAGCGATGCGTGATACATGGCATAACGCCTCCCAAGAAGATAACGCATGAAATCCGGAACGTTTCCCAAGGAGATAACACATGCAACAAAATACTCGATCTGCGAGCCTCATCAAAAAGCACCAGAAAAATTCAGTGTTGAAGAGGAAGATCCCCCCTCAGCGCTATTATGAGCGAACGGCATAAGAAGAAGGCCCACCCCTCCTCTACTTCCCTTTGTCGTCAGCACCCAGCCTTGCTCAAGTGGGGGCAAGTGGATGAAAGACGACTACCTCTCTTCCAGCCTTTCGACCAAATTACCCAGCTCTCGTCACACTCAATAGAGATCACTCGACCAAGGCCGGGATGAGTAGAAGAACGAAGCATTACATAGAAAAGATAGACAATTTCCATTAAAAGATAAAATTGTTTCACAATTTATTACAAGACAAAAGCAAAAAACTCTAACCCTCCTAAAGACGAAGGGGAGAGGGTGGAAGAAGCGACGGCCACATCATCATCGATGGAGTCACGATCCTGGGGCGAGGAGACACCCTCGGCAGCATCGTCCAAGGGAGACATGTCCTCACCAACATCTTTACCCTCGGCCCCTTCATCGTAAACACCCTCGGTGTGAGGACCAAGGTGATCCCCAATCGCATCCAAGAGGCCGATATGAAAGTCATTGAGGTTGGCAATTGAAGCCTTACGGTAGTGGTCCTGAGGGTTCCACCCTAGCTCCTCTGCATGAGCCTCCTTGGTCGTCGATGTATCCTCCTTCGTCTGGGACAAGAGCATCATGACCCACCTTGCCAGTAAAGCCGAGTAGCCTCCTCAGAGTCGAAGATGGCCATGAAGGGTTCGCTGAGGCTCTCCAGGAACAACCTCTCGTAGGCAACTACCTTATCCTCCATGGACTTGGAGACGGCAGTCACCACTTCTTTCTCCTCCCTCTCCTTCGCTAGCTCAACTTTGAGAGCCACGATCTTCTCCTTCCCCTCAGCCATCTCAGCCTCAGTAGTAGCGAGCTTTGCCTCAGTCTCAACCTTCTTCATCTCAAGAGAACTGCGATGTTGGGACAGCTGCTCCCTCTCCTTCTCGGCCTTCTTCTTAGCCTTCTTGGCCCTCTCCTTAGCCTTCACGGCCTCATCTCTCTCCTTCTCAGCATCCCAGAATGGCGCCTCCCGCCAAGCCATCTTGGTATAGTGACGAGAAAGGAGCACCACCTACACAAAGAGAAAGCAAGTTAGCCCGAGAATCGTGAAGAGACATGGCACCAACAAACAGAGACATACCTTTGCAGCTAGACAACAAGCCATGTACTTAGCAGCGCCTGGACGATCCTCTCAGTACCTAGCATCCTCCTCGGTTACGGCCCTTTCCAGGAAGGAGGCGGCCACGTTCTTCTTCTCTTCCGGGGTAAAAGAAAGGTACCGAGGAAGAAGGCCTTTCGGCGAGAGGTCACCTCTTGGCTGATCTCCTGTTGGGGGCAAAGGGGCAACGAGCGACTTCTTCCCCATATCCCTTGTGGACCCGAACAGAGGGGTCGACACGAGAAGCCCCGTCATGACTACAATCCGAATGTCCCTCTCGGTTTCCTGTTTGAAAGGACCTCCTCCACGTTTCTCAACTCTTTCCCGATACCCGCCTTTTTCAAAGGCTTACGCACCTGAGAACTCGTGGTCGCAGGAGAAGACTAGGAGGCTGCCGGTTCTCTCTTAAGCTTTGTCTCGGCACCCTTCTTCTTGGCTACAACGCTCTGCAAAGAGGTAAGAAGAAAGAGTAAGAAACTAAGCAAAACATTAAGGAGAAAATGTTAAACACAAAACTCACCGCCCTCGCCTCGGCTAGAACAAGCTGGTTCTCGGCCACAATCCATGCCTCGAGGTCGCTATGCGACGACACCCACGTCTTGTCTAGACTTGCCGTGTTCGACATCAGGGAATCACGAGCAGTCTCTACCAGCTGAGGACTAGAGGTGTTAGGAAGCAACGTGGAAGGAACAAGTCAAATTAAAAATGAAACAAAGGGAGAATACCCCAGTCCATGGCATCGCTGATCCTATGGTACATAAGAAACTCCTCTTCCTCTAGCCACTTCATCTCGAGGATCCATCGAAGGGGTAGCTTCACCCAGATCTTCGTCTTCGCCTTACGAATTTCTCGTCTCGTAGCAGAATAGCTACAAGGTGGACATGTCTTCTGCTGAAGGCACGCCAAAGGAGACCTGTCTGGGAGAGGGATTCCACTAAGGGATACCATCCAAGAAACCGTCCTTGTGGGCCCCCACGTAATAGTACTTGGAGAACCATTCTTCGTTCTTGGACGGCATCAAAGGCCCAAAGGCATACTCGTGTCTCGGCTCGAAGTAGAAGAGGGAGTTCACCCTTTGGTGCGGCCTGGGGCCATTGGTCACAAGGGACCAAAGGCCGAGAGTGGGTGTTATTCTATGTACATTAAAAAAAAAATAATGAAAGAGGTAATATGTCCCCATATGTTAGGGAGGAGTTGCACCGGAGCAACGCCGAGGGTCCTTAGTGGAGAGAGGGTGTAGGGGTGAAGGGGTAGCCGAAAGCCATACATACCCGAAATCTTATGAAAGGTAAGTGCGCCCTCAGGGGCATCAACCATCAACCCCCCTTTCGGAGCCAATAAGAAAGACCTTTCAAGGCCCCCGACCCACGGCCAGTAAAACTCGCGCTCCTCATTGGGTATCGCCTAACTGCTGGTATGGTCCTTGAGGCGGCCTTCTCCTCCTCCATTCGCATCGGCTCTCTCCTCCTCAAGGCCCCCGTCGTACCCACTGGGATGGTGTACGGAGGGAATCAAGCTATGGTGACCGTGTCGAGATCCAGAGTACGATGAGCCAGCTGGAAGCGGGGTAAAACAACAGGGAAAGTCAAAATTACTTACTCACGGGCGAAGCCGGCTCTGAACTCTCGTCTAGAAGAAGCTTCATTCTTCCCAATTGCTTCGGCTTGACGACCTCAACGGACGGCGGGTGAGTCTCATCGCCGACTTCGTAGGACGCTTTGCAAGCTATCTGCTTTGTCCAAGCCATCCTTCTATCCACTGTCTTCCTACGAACACGTCGAGCCTACACTGGTGCTGCCGAGCTCGCCGGAGCCAAAGCACAATTGTTATTACCGGTATTGGCATCTTTTCCTATTGCGTCGATGTTGCTTTGCGACGTACTAATGTCCTCAGGGCGAAGAGGGCGAGAACCCGACGAGGGGTCGGCCCTCTCCTCGTGACCCACAGATGGGGGTTTTTCCGCTTCGCGAAGGTTATTCAGGTCGATCTCCCAGCCAAGGTGGTCTTGGGTCCGAAGGGGAACTTCCTTGAGGTTGGATCCCTGGGGTTGAAAGCCCTCGTCCTCGATGAAGAGTTGAAGCGCTTCCACTGTCCCCCTTAGGCGCGCAACGATACATATTTACAAAGAGAGCTTGTGGAAACCGAAGAGGCCCTCGGTCCAGTACACGTACAAGAACGTAGAGCTTCTCTCTCTAAAAATCAAAAAATGGGAGAAGAGCAAATGAAGGGAATGGTGGTGAGGGGACTTGTATTTATAGAGGCGAAGTAAAAGGGAAGCGAAACGTCGCACCCTTTGGACGAAACATCACGTCCATTAAGGGATGTGTCATGACAAGACCCCCAAACCTGCCACGTGTCGGTCGTTCTCCAAGTGTCACCTCCAAAGCAACTTTGGCAAAGAAGTAGAAGATTAAGGGGTGCACCCTCAGACGAGCGGAGATCCCTCGTCCTTTCATTTACTTCGTATTGGGAAAGCCACCTTCGTCGAAGCTCGGGGCCATGTCCAATACGAGGGTTTCGGGCAGGGCTCCTTTCCAAGCCCATGGACCCACTCACCCCATCTCATCGCTTCTGTATTTTCGGATTGGGCCCCCTTTCGGCCCAATGACCCCTACTAGATTGTACCTCTCGGCACGCCTGTAGGTCGTTGACGGCAGCTTGGCTCATCTACGACCCTATGGGCTTCATCACTTTACCCTCATCCCCCCTCAAAGGGCAGGACGAGGGGCCCTCCTGACAACGGGGTGTAAGGACCCTTTTTCCCCCTTTGAGGAGGGGTCTGCTGTAGAGGGCGTTTAAGGGGTGTACTGCCGAGGGGCACCCTCAGCACCAAAGGAGGATCATTCTTGGCAGAGCAGTACTTATGGAAGATTCTAGAGGATACCAAGTATGGCACGTGCCCGGCACCTGCGCTGACCTGTTTGGTGGCCCTCGTGGCCCATTCCTTTTCTAGGCCAAAAGGAGGGATGTCCACGTGGCACCTCCCTAGTGGACAGACTGAAACCCTAGCATTCTTTGGGAAATTTCTACAAGTAGAAGGCATGCACACCTTTCAAGGGTAAGTGAACAGTTGAGGAACTGATTCTGGTTGAGATTACACATTTAGTTTCTCTCTTTAGAGTACCCAGGTCTTTCGCACTTCTCGAGGAAGATTTGAGTGCCCTTAAAAGCATTTAAATTGCTCCTTTGGGCAAAGCCATCATTCTTGGACATTCCTTACTGACTTGATCATCGGAGGACCATTCCCCAGACCTCGCCGGGGGTAGTTCACGTGCGTTCTTTGCGCAGGTACCCCTCTTCCGATGAGGCGTGTTAGCATTTCTCCTCATCTGAAACAATCAAGGCTCTTCAACCCTTTGAGTGTTCCAGGGTCCACTCTCCTTACCCAAAATCACCCAAAC